>WTSP01000449.1:16373-68036 GCA_025331215.1 Actenoides lindsayi
CTCTCTTTTTCTATCTGTCTTTTTTTTTGTTTGTTTGGTTTTTTTCTGTTTTCTTTATTTCTTTGTTTCTATTCCTATTTAGTATGTAGACGAGAAGATCAATTGTCTGCTTTCTGTCTTCCCTTCAGTATGGTAGAATACTGCTGTGCTATGTTGATTGCTAGAAAACTACTTAAATATGGGCATATGTCATGGAAGTTGAAGCAGTGAACCCACAATTACTCTTTTATTTTTGTAATAGGCTAGTATATGATTGATAATGTGAAGATAGTTGTTGCTAATCACCCTTCTAAGCACCATAGCTTATCTTTTTTCCCCCTAATATACTGTGTGGGTACTTTGTCCATAATCTGGTCTTCTCAGCCAAAGTTATAGCTCAAAGCCCTAATGTTCATTGTTAATAAAAGTGTAAAAGTCCCAGTAACACAGTACAACTATCCATAGCATGGTGACATAGTAGTGTAGGCTGATTTGACCAAATGAAAGTTAAATGTACCTAATACTATTTAATTTATAACTGAGTTCTTCTTTACTTGTCACTTTCTCAAAAAGTGGTTGTTTCTTCAGGTGTCACTGTTATTCTTGAAAGATTGTTTTATGCAATGATGTAGACATTAAGTAAGGCATTGGGTAAAAAAACTTCCAGTTTAAATATGTGGGGAAAAAAAATTGCTTTTCTAATTTGACACATGGAGAGGTAGAAAATAAAACTTATTACTGGCATGTTGAATACAGAGAATATAAGTTCAGATGTCATCTATGGCTGAGCAAAATTTAGTGAAACTAGTTATTAAAAAAATCCCCAACCAACCCTCAGTTACAATTTAATATTCTCAAGAGAACAGCAGGATGTCTAAGGTCACTTTTAAAATAAAAATTCTTTCACTTTGCAGAAGAAACATTTCATTAGCACAGAAAAATTACTCTGTCTTGTGAAGTGCTGAGTACCTCCTGATGTTTGCTTAGTATCAGCTTTAGTAAGAGGTGATCACAGCATCCTTCTGGAAAAGCTGGCAGTCCTCAGCTTGGACAGGTGCACCCTTCACTGGGTTAAAAACTGGTTGGATGGCTGCGCCCAGAGAGTGGGGGTGAACAGTGCTGTATCCAGTTGGCCTCCAGTGGCCAGTGATGTACCCCAGGGATCAGTATTGGGCCCAGTCCTATGCAACATCTTTATTGATGACCTGGATGTGGGGATTGAGCCTACCCTCAGTAAATGTGCACATGACACCAAGCTGGGAGGGAGTGTCAATCTTCCAGAGGGTAGGAAGATGCTGCAGAGGGACCTGGACAGGCTGGGTTGATGGGCCGAGGCCAGTGGTATGAAGTTCAACAGGACCAAGTGCAGGGTCCTGCACTTTGGCCACAATAACCCCATGGAGCGCTACAGACTGGGGGAGGAGTGGCTGGAGAGTGGCCCTGTGGAGAGAGAATTGGTAGTGCTGGTTGACAACCAGTTGAACATGAGCCAGCAGTGTGCTCGGGTGGCCCAGAAGGCCAATGGGATCCTGGCTTGTCTCAGGAATAGTGTGACCAGCAGGACTAGGGATGTGATTCTCCCCCTGTACTCAGCACTGGTGAGGCCTCACCTCAATTACTGGGTACAGTTCTGGGCCCCTCACTGCAAGGAGGATATTGAGGTGCTGGAGCGCGTCCAGAGGAGAGCAACAAGGCTGGGGAAGGGACTAGAGGGAGAGTCTTATGAGGAGAGGCTGAGGGAGCTGTTTAGCCTGGAGAAGAGGGGACTCGGGGGGGACCTTGTTGCTCTCTACAACTGCCTGAACGGAGGTTGTGGTCAGGTGGGGGTCAGGCTCTTCTCCCAGGCAACTAGTGACAGGACGAGAGGGCATGGCCTGAAGCTGTGCCAGGGGAGGTTTCAGTTGGATATCAGGAAGCACTTCCTGACAGAGAGGATGATCAGACATTGGAATGGACTGCCCAGAGAGGTGGAGTCACTGCCCCTGGATGTGTTTAATGAAAGGCTGGATGTGGCACTTAGTGCCATCGTCTAGCCAATGTGGAGGTGTTGGGTCATAGGCTGGACTTGTTGATCTCAGAGTCTTTTCCAGCCTCAATAATTCTGTGATTCTGTGAAACGTGCACAAAATCTGCACCTGGTTGGATGGAATGGAACTTGAAAATATGCTCAATGAAAAATTATTTTTCTTCATTATATTTGTTCATAACAACAACAACAACAAAAAGCAGCACAATTCCAGTTGTAAGTCTGCCACAAAATCTACCTTGTAACCAATTTTATGCTCTCCCTTTTTGTGGCATCACTGTGTTCTCCTTCATATAGAATTCAAATGCAAGATTAAGTTTTAGCTTCTAAAAGCCATTTTCTGAATTGCCTAATACCAGTGACAGAAACATAATACAAATTATAGCCGGAGGATAAAAAAATGCTTTCATAACAAAGCTGAAAGAGACACCAAAAGTTTACAAGAAAACTTTAGAAATTTTTATTGAAATATTTTAAAAATATGTGCATGATACACAGAAGAAAAAAAAAAAGGCATTTTATTTTTTAGTAGCATGATTTGAGCTGCCAAAAAATATTTCTTCTTTAATGATTTTAGTACACATTTATTTTCTAAAATAAGAAACCTGACACAGTCAAGAAAAGGGCATCCTGCTTTTATTTAAAGGAAGATTAAAGTTAAAAAAAAAAAAAAAGATAATTGCTTCAGAACTTTGGAGATTTTAAATTTTGAACGCGTTACTGAAAATTGACATCTGGGGATTTAGGTTGGAAAGTTTCTTTAGAGAGCTTTAAAAATCAAACTAAATATTGTCTGTAATCTGTGAGCCAATCTAAGGCAATCCCATTGTACATGGAACTCATTTAGCCACATTCACTGGTACCCAGCTGCCCAGATGCCAAATTCATTTTATGTAGGCTACTGACAAAATTGTGGAGATGTCTCAAAAAAGAAATCATGCAGAAAGATAATTAGCTGTGACTGTTGAGCAGACGTAGCACAAGTTCCTCATCCTCTGCTAGAGAAAGCCCAGTATCTAATGGCAAACAGGGGTCCTCCTCCTGACTGAATTTTGCCTTCTTTCTTTTCAGTGGCATTTCTTCAGCTGCGGTACTGTTGCTATAGCTTCTTTTCTTTCTTCCACTCTTCTCCTCAGGTTCACTGCAGAAACAAATCAATTAAGTCTTTTTAACAACTGTGGTAATCAATATCATCATGTAATCAAACAATTCATTTTAAACAAGGCAAATTTATGTCAAGATAAGAGCAAACAAAATTACAATTCAGAAGGGTGAAGCAACAGAAGCCAATGAACTCTGAATGTCTAAATTAGAATTGCTTTCAGGTCAAGGTGGTGGTGGATGTTCTGCTGTCTTAATTGATTACAGTATATCAAGATATTGCTATCAGTCTTAGCTAATATTTTGCTGCCTGATAGAGAGACAGACAACTTGACAAAGCTGATTTAGTGATGTGTCAGTGGACTTCAACATGTGTTCAAGATCTTGTCTAAAATAAATATGCAATAAAAATTAAAATATGATAACTGTCATTTCATTGGTGAATTCTACACTTAATACTGTTTTGATTGGGTCCATCCCGTTCAAGCCACTCTTTCTCCTTCTCCCAGAAGCCTTCTTTGGAAAAAATTAAACACCTTTTTGCCATGAGAGGAAGAGGAAAAACCCAATCCCAGTTATTTTCCCTGGTGAACTACTGTTTCTTCTGCTGCTTTTCTTAACACTTGAATGAATTACCTTTTTCAGCCTTCAGTCTGGAAGAAATGGCTGCATATCTGTTCTTACACTTTGAAATCTATCTCATGGACACATGTCAGTGACAGGAGGAAAGCCCAAGCTTTTGTGTATCTTCACGTGGGCTTTGTCCGTAACATAGAAAAATTGCTATCAATCATCTTATTAAGACTCATCTAATCTAACAAAATCTGTTCCAAGATATAATATCCATGTATCCAGTTACAAAATGCTGGCTGTCCTATGTTGTAGGGTAGAATCCATATCAAAAAAGGGGAATGCAACCCTCGCACCCTGAACCATTTTCTCCAAACAAGTTAAGTGAAACAAAGTGGCATTCTCAGTTTTTCATGTTTGCATGTGAAAGAATGACAACATAAAAAAAGAACTTCAAAGACTGAGTTTGGGCTTTTCTAAAATATGACAGTTAAATTCCGATTTTCAATTAAAATTTGGCAAATTGCTACCCAAAATTACAATTTACTTTAAAAGGAAAAAAAAAAAAGTTTCAACAAGACTTTTTTCATTGCCTTAATTTTCATAATTGCTTAAGTGTAAATGTAATGTTTGTGAAATGTTTTGTTCAGAAATACTGTTGAGACACATAACAATTAGAAACAGCAGTTATAACAAATAGCTCAAATTGGGTAACACTGTCCTTCCAGTGAAAACAGCACAGGAACCCAATGCCCAGATCAAACTACCTTCAGCTGCCCAATTTGTTTGCCCATTATTAGAACCAGTTACCAGTCTGTGAAATGCTGGTTTTGAGACTGACTGGAAATCAGCCTAACTCATCATCCCCAAAACACAGCAGCTTTCAAGAAGTTCCCGAATGCTCTCCGAGAGGGGTTAGCAGTACAACACTTCCCCCTCTTCCTCACTTGTAGACTCTGTTTCCTGGCTGCCTTTCCATTGAGATGAAGGACCAACATGAGATCTGATGGTCTTGCACTGGACTGCAGACACGTGACCTGCCTCCCTGGCTCATCCATCCCACCTTTCACAGAACAACAGTGCCAACTCCTGCCTACTCATTACAGCACAGGGAGAGGAGGGAAATCCTAGGAAAAACAATTTGCATTCCCACAATTAAACCAAACAAAGCACCTGATTTTTATATTGTCCTTCCCTGCCTATACAAAAGAAATAGTGTAAAGTCACCTGATCTAGTGAGAGATGTCCCTGCCCATGGGAGGACAGTTGGACTCGATGATCTTTAAAGGCCCCCTTCCAACCCAAACCATTCTATGATTCTGTGAACAACTGATGACCATGCAACCAATACCTTTCCTAAAATTAGGACAATTCAAAACATACAGCAGCTGTGCTGGCTTTGAGCTGTCATTTGCATGGGAGTGGCTTTTCAGTGGCTGCTACCAACCTTTATTTTATTCCTTTTCTGGGGAAAGGAGTCTATTTCTCTCTGTGGTGCTTAAGGTCTTCCATAAATGCTGAAGCTATACTGACAGTATATGAAAATAAAGTACTAAGACTTCTCACTTTTCCAAGTGGCCAGTGTGGGTTTGGGCTGGAGTTTCATGGTGTTTGCTTTGATCTGCGACAGACTATAGGGGTCCACTTTAAAAGCATATGGCTGAAACCTCATTAAGTAAAAGCATTTTAGCTTATTTGCGAAAGAGACAGTTATTGTCATGATTTGAATGGACTCTGAAGGCCTGTTTGCATTCATAATTGAGTAATGCTTCATCTAGGACATTAGTGCAAAATATCTTTGCAATTCAAACAATGTAGAAATCTCACAAGTTATGAACTAGCAGGCTTTAAATACTAAAATTATTCATTCTGGGAGTTTCAGAGGCCCATGGGCCTAAATGCCTGTAAGGTATAAGATTGAAATATAAAATACATTCAGAAACAACTGTGAGATTTCTGGTTTTTTCCAAAGACAAAAGCACACAATTATGATTAATTTTCATTTTAAGCTTTCTGAGAACATTATGCTGAGTCAAGCTTTTTCTTATTATTACTGAAGGATCGTGGTGCTCAAGTAGTAGTGCATACTAAAGATGTATCTACATGTTAGCAGGTGTATTTTCACACCAATTTGACCCCTGCTGTGTTGTAAGATAAAGAGGTGAACAAGGAGGAATGTGTAACACAGGAAGCAGCAGCAGCAAAGCCACCAAGCAAGGAAAAGAGCTAAAGGCTTGTGTTTTCACGATGCATGAAAAGTAGAAGCAAAACAGTACTTGATAAAGGCAACTTAGGAAGGAAAGCAGAGAGCCACATGGAACATGTGAATCAGTTGTTGATAATTTTGAGACACAGAGAGAAGACAGACAGTGCTTGCCCGTAGAGTGCTTTGGGTTGGAAGATACTTTTAAAGATCAGCTAGTCCAAATCCCACCTCTCTTCCTGCAAGCTGTTTTTTTACCAGTGGTGGTCTGGGTGGCATGGAGAGGGGCTGTACTACTCTGGAGGAACAGTCAGAGATGTAGCTTTTACAAAGAGTGAAAGTGGAATTGTAAAAAGAAAGTGGAAAATCATCAGGAGAGATGTCTGGCATCATGATGCCAGGGGGTATCCTGTACTTCATCTGGATGCTTCTCCTTAGCTGTTTGGACAGAAAGCTCTTTGGAGAAGATTGTAGTAAGTGTAATTCTCGGGTGTGCAGTAAAAGAGCTGAGTGTGTGAAAGCAGTTATACAGGGATGACTTCTGCACTTATTGTCAAATGAATTCTTCCTCAGTTTTCATTGACTGAAGGCCTGTCAGCCCACCCTGCAGAGCCAATCTTTTTATCGTTGGTCACTTCCCATGGACATAAATGGCCCCTTATTCCTCAAAAACACATAAACTAATGCACAACAAGCCAGTGCCTACAAAAAGCCAAAATAAAGTTATTCTAAGGTGAATTATTTATATGAACAGAACAGTGCAGTTAGAAAGCAACCCCACAATTCAGACGCAAACCAAAGCCAGTGCATCTTTTTGTCTTCTATTTATAACACTTAGAAAGCAGCACGTGCAGCTGGATTACAATTCCTTCCTTTCACCATCTGGTGCAATTTATCTCTTCAGCTGCCTGAACAATCCACGTGGTCTGAGGCTGCCTGACAGAAGGATTCACTGGGACAGGCTGTGTTTATACAGGCGAGGAGGAACTAACAGCCACTTTATCAACAAGCACAGTAATTTCTGTGGTCATCGTTTGCACAGCTGTAAGTACAAAGGAAGATACAATCATTTGTGAGGTAATGTTTGTTACTCTAAACATTAAAGCACAGTTTATGAATCCTGTCCCTTAAATAAATGCCAACATATATGAATGGCATCTGGTAAACAGGGGATCTAACTATCACGCTGACAGCTATATACCGAGAAACTCTAAACTACTAACACATAATCTCACAAGTGTGTTTTGAGGTGATACCAGGAAAAATTAGAAAGCTTTTAATTGATAGTTAGTATTTAATTTGCTTCTGGGTTTCCAAGTATATCTTGACGAGCTGTAAGGTTTAGATTTCAAGTGCTTTAGAGCCAGCCATTTGAAATGTCCAGCCAAGTTGCTGCTGTTTAAACAATAAGGAACTGTGAGATCTCTAGACAGTCTCTGTGTCAGTTCACATTTATCAGAGGTTGCTTTCAAGCCTCAGTTTACCAGCACTACTCTGGAACCAATCTACCCTTGTCACTGAGTTGCAGGTCATGAGTCAAGTTTCCAGGCTGCAATATAGTGCACACAAGCTCCTTACCAAAAAACCATGCAAGAATAACGAATGAATCTGCTAATAAAGTACAGTTCAGAAAAGTCAGGAATAATTTATCCCATAAATGCCGGCGTTTTGCTAATCAAACATGCTGTGCCACAAACCTTTTTCCATGTAATAAATTTTAATTCACGAGGCCATGGCAGCAATCCTAATGAAGATTAATTACTGCAGTCCCTTCCATAAAGCCCAGTGCAGCTTCTTTCTTAGTTGCTGTCAGAATGCTACAGCACATAGAAATAGTAATGAAAATGTATCGTGTTGCCTTCTTTCTTGGATGTGGACAGGCTGGATTGATGGGCTGAGGTTAAAGGTACAGGGTTCAACAAGACCAAGTGCTGGGTCCTGCACTTAGGTCACAACAACCCCAGGCAACGCTACAGGCCTGGGAAAGAGTGACTGGAAAGCTGCCAGGAAAAAAAGGACTTGAGAGCGCTGGTCAACAGTACATGAACTGGCAGTGTGCCCAGGTGGCCAAGAAGGCCAACACCATCCTGGCCTACATCAGCAATAGTGTGGCCAGCAGGACTAGGGAAGTGATTGTGCCCCTGTACTCAGCATTGGTGAGGCTGCACCTTGAACACTGTGTACAGTTTTGGGCCCCTCACGCCAAGAAGGACATTGAGGTGCTGGAGGGTGTCCAGAGAAGGGCAACGAAGCTGGTGAAGGGTCTAGTGAATAAGACTTAGAATGAGCACCTGAGGACATTAGGAAAAACTTCTGCAGCAAAAGGGTTGTCAAGCATTGGAACAGGCTGCCCAGGGAAGTGGTTGCATCACTGTTCATGGATGTGTTTAAAAGATGTGTAGATGAGATTCTGAGGGACATGGTTTAGTGGTGGGCTTGGCATTGTTAGGTTAAAGGTGGGACTTGATGATCTTAAAGTTCTTTTCCAACTGAAACGATTCTATGATTCTGTGGTTTAGTGGTGGAGTTGGTAGTGCTGGGTTAATAGTTGGACTTGATCATCTTAAGGGTCTTTTCCAATCTAAATGATTCTATGATTCCCTTACTGGTCACTCCAGCAGTTTAAATCAAAACAGTTCTAAACCTTGATTTATAAAAAACAATTGCAGGATAAAGGGATAAATAAGATACTTGTAATGAAATACCAGTGTAATGGTATTAAAAGTAAAAGACAAGTCTGTCTTGGAGCTGAAGTACTATAACCTGGAAAAAAACAATTTAAACAGAAAACATACCAGTAAGTGAGTATGCTTGATATTTCTTACTACTGCATAGAAATTATACTGAAGATTTGATAGGAAAAAAGCACTCAAACCAACCATCAACATTTTGCTTCTGCTTTGAGGTCACCTTTACTTTCTAATGGCTTTAGTGGACAAGTGATTCCAACCAGATGTCTGAAGCTCCAACAGTGCCACGGGTTAGGGTCCTTCCCTGTTCCTGTTGCAGACATTGCTGATCATAAAGCAGCAGCACCTGACCCAGCCCGGGACCACTGGAGTGTATGTGGGATAAGCAATTTTAGCTTATCTTTATACACCAGTCTGAGAACTGAAATCATTCGGAGGACGATTCTTGTATGGATCAAATATCGCTGCTCTGGGTTGAAACTGCTCCAGCTGGAGGTGACTGGCTTCAATGAAACCATTCTGATTTGCTGTACATCCCTCTGTCAGAGGCTTAATCTTCTCTGAAACGTGCTGCTGCCTTTGGAGATGCTGCTAGCGACCTACCTAACCCTTGCATCCCTTCACTCCTCAGCTTCACCCGACACTGACATTCTTCAAATCTCTTTCTCTCCTTTACTTTTGTGTGTTCACTATCATCCTCCAGCTGTTCAGAGTTAGTTCCTGAACTGCAGAGTTTCAGTAAATATCCCATTTCTCCATGCAGACACTTGGGTGATAACATACTACATTCTTTTCTTTTCTTTTTTTTTTTCTAAAGGTAATTTCTGTAGCTGACAAGTTTACAGAAACCACAGGAGGGGTCTAGTGTGACCTAGGGAGTCTAAGTCTAAATTTCACTACAAAATCCTACCATCAGGTCCATTTCATATAGAACACTGGAATGTAACTATAATAAAGATTTTCATGGCATAAAAATATCACACCTATACCAACAGCAATCCAACGTCTCAAGGTCCAATTTTGCAGTTAAACAGCATGATCAAGCCCTTAAACAGAGACCTTTTATAATGTCTGTCTCATGGTGCTTTTCTGGCCATTGTGCCATTAAGTTCTGGCCTTCATCAAGTCACTGATATGATCTGAATAATACACCATAATTTGCAGAAGAATCAACTCTGCAGACATTATAATGTAAATCACATCAAGAGTCATGCAAAACTTAGCAGGGCAACATCAGCATCCTGATATAAGAAGAACGTGTAAGAAACTGTGATTTGCCCATAATTTTCATAAATAAAGGAAGGTATGCAACCAAGCAGCACTGACAGCTGACTTCCACACCTGTCAACTCGTGACCCTCCATGAAATCACAAACAAAACAGTTCCAGAACCAAGACATTTCTCCTTTCCCCTCATGTCCAAGACCTTTTCCATGCTGATCTAAGAGTTAATGTGATCAGCTTCACCTATTAAAGATTTAAAGAAGGTAACGATGAGGTCAATCGTAACTTTGTTCTGCCTCAACATTTTTATTTAAAGAGGTTGAGGGATTAGAAATATCAGAAACTCAACTTGACTGCCAAATGAATATTTAAGAAATCCAACTGCTTTTCTTCCGCCCTATTCGATACACTTAAATTTCTCACCTCATTAACAATTTACATTAATAGCCTTAAACTAAATATGATGAATGTTACTAGATATACAAAAATTAATCTCATATTACATGCTTGGAGTCATTAATTACTCTGCTTGTAGAGGTATGGCTGGAAGGGAATTTTATTCAAAAGCAAATTTAACTCATGGTTTGTATAGCTCCCTCAATTAAAAAAAAAACAAAACCAAAACCAAACATGCTGTGGGGGAGGGAGAAAAGATTAACAATATTTTTGATGACTAAAACCATAGTTAGATGGTCTATTTTTAAAGACTGTTGAAGGAAGATACCCTAGGTCTCACATACTTGCTTTGAGTTATCCCTTTTAGAAGCATTTTTTTCCTCTTAAAGCAAGTAGCAGCTAGTGTACCCCAATATATTTCTATTTTAATGCAGCGCTTGGAGCAAAATCTCTAGATTTTGGAAATATAAAACAAAATGCAGTTGTATTTTCTAATCTCAAAGGCTAATTTTATTGCATGCTACTCTTGGCTGATTGTTTTTTTGTTGAAATCATTAGGTCAGTATTTCCCAGCCCCATGAGCAACTCATCATACAATTCAGTGACAGCTCTGAGAGGTACATGAGACGTGAGGGTTGATTTAACAGAAACCCGTCCTTCACACTGGCAGCAAAACTTCTTGCCTGCTCTAATATTTATTCTTCGTGATCCACCAGTTCCCCATCATCTTTCCTCCTCCTTTCAGGCATACATCCCCATCACCTCTTTCCTCCCTCATGCAAAATCGATACAACTTCTCCATGGCCTTATGCTCGCCACCAGCCTCTTCAGCTACCACTTTCCTTTATCCCTAGGCTTACTGGTCATTCAAATTCTCTTACTTTTCCTGATTTTCTATTTTTCCAGCCCTAAATTAATCTCCTTCACTGCATCTTCCTCTTTCAGTTGTGCCTTTGCTTTCACCAAAGCCTCCTAAGGGGTGCTCAGAGCACCTCACAAGTCTCCAGACACACCTACACTGAGCCTCAAAACTGACTTCAGAGCTAGAGAACAGACTGCTACATTTTTCACCCACACAAGCCTAAAAGAAATGTGGCTTCATCAACACTGCCTACTAGGAACAGTCCTTGGCCTGTCCTACTGCACCAAAATAGACTGGGATGTTGCCCAGAAGAGCTCCAGTTGGCACCATCCAAAGTCACAGCACTTATGGACAACAGGGACAATCATGTGCCAGTACTTAAGCCTGCACCCTGGCCAAATCCATTTAGCCTGTAAAGAGATGACTGATGTTCCCTAGGCAGCCCCAAGCCAGCACAGGATTAACTGACACATGCTGTGCTGCACAGCAGAGCCATCAACAGCTCTTGACTCTGACACTCTCCTTTCAGGCGCTGCTAGAAGTGTGATTTTGTCCTGGATCCTGTCATCTTCCAAATCTATCTAGCGGTATGTTCTCACCCACTGCTCTTGCCCTCATGAGCATCCCACAAGTTTTGAGCGTCCTCTACCTATTGCATACCTGCTCTGACTGTTCTCACTGCTCACTCTGGTTTTATTACTACCTTTAGCTATTCCTGACAAACCCACTCGTGGCATGTCCCCAGATATAATATGATACGATCCCAGCCTCTCTGCTATCTGCTTTTGGACATCGCTGCTGATAACAAACTCCAAATTGTGGTCTTTGATGTCACAGGTTTATCTGTAGCGTTTTTCCCACTGGAGCAGTGCCTAAACTGATGTGGCCTTTTATAGAAAGCTCTGAATGTCATGTCCATCTAGGCTGCTTGAAACTGCTCTTTGAGTCCTTGTTAACTCCCATTCAGCTTAAATGCTGCAGAACAATTGGAAGCAATTTCACTCACTTTCCAAATTTCAGTCCTCCTGCCTTCTAAAATGCTGAAAACACCTACTATCCACGGCCCTAGTCCTCCAGCAAGCACAGACAAGACCAAAAAGCAGGAAAGTATTTAGTTTGATTGTATAAAGATGGAAAAATGAACTGAACCTTTAAAAAAATCTCCTCAGAGGAAGTTAACAATCTTTCCTATTATTAAAAAAGCAACCAAAAGTCAGGGCAAACAATGAGACCAGTACTGCGTCCTGAAGCTGACAGAGGCTGGTTATGAAGCTTCAAGTGATGGCAGTTCTTGAGAGATATTCGTTACCCCAAGAGCAAGAATGTCATGCTCCTAGCCGGGGAAAGCTTAACCCACCAAACTGATACCAAAAAAGTGACCCAGCCAGATTATAATCCGCTGAGCACTAAATGGACATGACAGATTTACGCAAACATTTTACTTAAGGAAGCAAAACCAAATTGCAACTTTGAAGTCATAAAATGAATGCCAAAAAACCCTTCACTAAGTCAGCAGGGTTTGCATGGCAAGAATGTGCTGATATTGCATGTGAAAATCATAACAAAGTTTATGTTTTTACAGTTTCATTGCAAGACCACTTTTAATGAATTGAATAATGTTGAGATTTTTAAATGGCTATCAAATGCATTTTCAAATATATAGCTCTTAAATGGATATATAATCTAAAAGTATTCTAATATAAAAGGTGTTTTATTTGATGAGCCTTAGTATCTCATTCAAAATATGAAATACAATTGAGCTTCCACACGACTGAGTTCCAAAGACCAAATAAAATCCAACCTTCCAAATAAATGATTCTTTGCCAGGTTCAACGGAAATTTCATAATAAAAGAAAAGAAAAAAAGAAAATTTCCTTGGTAAAACTCTCCTAGATTTTAAGTTACATTTCAAATACATGGAATCAATGTAGATAGCAGTGCACCACAGAAAATATTCTAACATTGCACTTAATTTGAAAATCACTTTCAAACATAGTCCAAACAACATATATAAAGTACACTTAATAAATTAGAACCTGACAAGCCTTAATACATGGCAGAAAAAAAAAAATCTATATCTGAACTCTAGTTGAATATTATATACCTATATATACACACACATATACATATATATATATATATATAGTATATTTTGTGCTCAAAGTTACTTTCTTCACCCTAAATTACATTCAAGACGTATCTCCTTGGGATAACTGAAATCCTCTAGACATCAAAAGTTCCAAGAAAATATTCCACAAATAAGTAACTCAAGTAAGGACAGCTCCAATAAAATGGAAAACCAAAAAGCATTAAGCTTTGCCTACATGGCCTTAAATTTACACATGTAAACTGTGCATACTAAAAATAAAACCAAAATATTAAAAAAAAAATAAGTAAATCAGTTACCACATGTGATTTGTTGCAGTTTCAAAGGGAATGTTATCTGTCTACTGGACAGAGCACTCAGTGGGTAACCAAATTTTATTCCCAGATCTGTGTCACTACCATGATCTTGGGACAAGTTACTGCGTGAGTCAGTGCTCCTGCCTACAAAAAACACAATGACCTCCTTTGCAAAGTGTTTTGAGATTTGTTGAGGAAAATACTTCATGAGAAATTACTGCTAATTATTCCTGTTTTCCTTTTCTTATATGTTCCTTCTTTGCCAGCCTACTTCACAGGAATGGAAAATAACCAGGGCCCTAGACCTTCTTGAGTCTTAACTCTCCTTCACAGCAGACACTTTTGACTCCATGGGGCCACATCAGCCATTGATTCAAAAAAAATCTGCACTTATTCCCACTGCCACAAATCTGTCCATCTCTGTCAACTTTTATTCTTAAAGCTTAGCTAATCCTGAGTCTATCTGACATCTTTAGAGAAAGAATCAATACAAAAAGTGATGTATGAACCCATAAAAAAAAGACAGAAATTATCTCCCCTAGATAAATGGTTAATGATACCAAAAATATACTAGATAAAATCATCAATTTTAAACTGACTGACCCCATAACTTTTTCAAAGTACTTATTAAGTAGCTATACCATAAAACGTATTCTCAAGACAGCTAAGCCTTGCTTAGGCTACTGAGTTAAAATGTTGTTTAAGAAATGCAGCACTAAAACTACTTTTTTTCCTACAGAAAGCATGTAACAATTTAGCAGTAATTAGGAAATGCCTGAGGTAATTAAATATGTAATAGATAGTATTAGGTAGACACTAGGTTTTCCTGTACTTGGTTGCTGGTAACTTCTTCTTACCAGCTCAGCTGTCCATCAGCTTAATGGATTTCAGGAATCTGTCCACAGCAGCAACATATAGGCCACTAAGCAAGGCAAGAGCTGCCCAGTGGCCAACCACTTAGCAAAGCTTCAGACTTTCTCAGTAAAGTCTTGGGTTTAATCCCTCCAAGAAACAAACTACCGATAACTATCAAAATTGCTTCCCTACTTTGTTACCTGCAGCAAAGCACTACTACAGAAGTCAGATCAGAATTTGCTCTCAAAGGCAAAATGAGAAAACCAACACTGCCATGGTCCCAGTTGGAGAAGCATTAGTATCTTGAAATACTTCTCTTGGCACCTCCATTAATGTTCTATGTAAATGCAGAATTTCTAGATATGCTTTTCTTCTGGTCCTTGTCTCATAGGTAGTATTAGACCAGAGACGGTCCCTTCCAACAAAATGGGGTTTTACACAGGATCCTCCATCTCTAATTGCTGCCTTATATCCAGGTTTTACTCATCAGAATCTCATATATTAACCATACTACTGATGTTACCTGGGGGAAGCTGAGAATAAAGTTTCATCGTATTAATCTGGTTCCATTACAAGCAATATACAAATACCACTGGAGGATACATTTATCAAATATGGACAGATAGATTTCAATTCTAGTAACGTGTGAAAAGTAACCTACAAATCCTCTTATATAGCCCTCTCCAATAAATACTGAATCTTAAACTTCGTTAGAAGAGAAATTCTTAAAAAGACTATACCACTTCCTCCCACCAAAAGCTGATGTGCAGTCAAGTGGTCATAAATACAGAAGGAGCTGGAAGAATCTTGTTTAAGAATGATGGGTCTCATTTTCTGTTCATTTTTAGGAAGCTGTATTGACATTTTACACAGCTTTTTAATTCATTTTCATGGAGTGGAGATACTGAATGAGCTTAGGGAACTGAAAAACCAGAAGGAACTATAACTAACTTAAAGTTACTGCATTTCTTCCCCTCACACAAAGAAGGGACAATTTACTGCTTCTCAGATAAAGCAATACATTACCCGCATCCTTGTCAGTTCTAATGATCACCACACTGGTATACAGGCTACAGGGGCCATGGCCACCAGCCTGTTACCTTTGGGCTGTCCAGTCCTTAATTCCACATCCCAACGCCCAGTACTACATACTGCCCCCACAGTGTGCAGTGACGTGGGGCTAGGGACAATTTAGCCACTAGGATTTAGCTGAGTCAGACATGAAAAGCAAGACATTTATGAACATAGACATCTCAAAGAGGGCAAAATAAAGATCTATACTCCCATTTAATAAAGTGTCGAGATCCTGTTTCTGAATCTCTTGCACGATAGGCTGTCAGAAACACACAGATGAACTTCTTGTTGCAGCGAAGCCAATGACAAAAACCACACAGGGCTTCCTGCAGTATCCCTCCGACTGCCTGCAGTAAGAGATGGACAACTGCAGTACATTGCCATCAACTACAGATCCTCATCCATACCCTGTGCTTTTCTGTTAAGCTACACGAAACAGAATCTTTTGTATAATTAAAAACACTGTTTTAAATTAAGAAGAAAAGCTTAATATTGCTATTTTTATTACATATTTACTTCTAAGTCAGATTCCACTTCATTTGTGGCACGGGAGAGTCTGAGCAAAAGTGAATCATAAAACTTATCAAGTTTCACCGGGTAAAAATTTATTTAATATAGCACAGTCACAGAGGGCTCATCCAAATCCTCAAATGACTTCAACGTTTCTCTTTTCAGAAACCTGTAACGCAGTAGAGAACTGTACTTCTGAAACTGTATTGGCTTTGTGTGGCAAGTTTGTGATAGCAGGGGGACTACTGGGGTGGCTTATGTTAGAGCTGCTGGAACCCTCCCCCGTGTCCAACAGAGCCAGTGCCAGCTGGCTCCAAGACAGACCCGCAGCTGGCCAAGGCTGAGCCCAACAGCAACGGTGGTAGCACCTCTAGGATAACGTATTTAAGAAGAGGGAAAAAGTTGCTGAGCAACAGCAATTGCAGCTGAAGAGAGAAGTGACAGAACCAACCCTACAGACATCAAGGTCAGTGAAGAAGGAGGGGAAAGAGATGCTCCAGGTGCCAGAGCAGCCCATGGTGAAGACCATGAAGAGGCACACTGTCCCTCTGCAGCCCTTGAAGGTTAATGGTGGATCAGATATCTGCCTAAAAACTGTGGTGGACCCCATGCCAGAGCAGGAAGATGCCCAAAGAAGGCCGTGACCCCATGAGAAGCCCTGCACTGAAGAAGACTCTTGGCAGGACCTGTGGACCCATGGAGAGAGGAGCCCATGCTAAAGCAGGTTTTCTGGCAGGACTTTCGACCCCATGAGGGACTCACACTGGAGCAGTCTGTTCCTAAAGGACTACAGCCTGTGGAAGGGACCCAGTTCATGAATAACTGTGGCCTGTGGGAAGGACTGACATTGGAGAAGTTTGTGGAGGACTGTCTCCCATGGGAGGAACCCCACACTGGAGCAGGTGAAGGGTGTAAAGAGTCATCCTCTGAGGAGGAAGGAGTGGCAGAGACAATGTGTGATCAATTGATCTCAACCCCCACTCATCATCCCACTTGTGCCACTGGAGGGGAGGAGGTAGAGAAATTGGGAGTGAAGTTGAGCCCAGGAAGAAGGGATGGGTGGGGGGAAGGTGTTTTAAGATTTGTTTTTATTTTCTCATTACCCTAGTCTAATTTGACTGGCAATAAATTAAATCAGTCTTTCACCAAGTCAAGTCTGGTTTGCCCGTGATGGTAAATTGCTGAGTAATTTCTCCATGTCCTTATTTCAATTCACAAGCCTCTCATTACATTTCTCTCCACTGTCAGCAAAGGAGGGGAGTGATAAAGCAGCTTTGGTGGGCACCTGGCATCCAGACAGAGTCAACCCACCACAGAACAAATGAAATCTCCAGGGAATGAATCAAGATATTTGCATGCAGAACAGTCTCACTGAGAGCCATTCAGCACTGACTCAAAAAAATCTTTCTTGTACAGCTTCACAAAGTAAAGTAATAGCCTTTAGCACAGATTTCTCTTCAGCATGTACCTTACAAACTTACATACTAAGTTTCAGGAGCAAGAGGATGGTTGTAAAATGAGTTCCTAGCATCTAAACAAACAGTTTCTAAAAAATGTGAACATTTCAAAATGAACGTGGAAGAAGTGTACGTACCTATAGCTGGCTTCACTTTCTGAATCCTGCTCTTCATCAGAATCTTTGTGTTTATCAGGATCTGGAAGAGTACTTGGATCAAACTCATCTTCGCTTTCTGAATCCTGCTCTTCCTCAGAATCTTTGTGTTTATCAGGATCTGGAAGAGTACTTGGATCAAACTCTTCTTCACTTCCACTGTGGGCAAGATAGGCCACTGTCTCCTCTTCATCCTGACAGGTGGCAAATGGAGAGTTACAAGACAAGCAAAGAAGTCCATGTTACTTACCACAATGCCATTAATACCGATGTCATAACCAAAACCAAACCAACCAACAAATAAAAAAACCAAAAAACATTGCCCTCAACCACAGTCAAAGGCCACTGTTATTATACCCAGGAAAATGGAATTATTTCTGTCATCATCAGTGCTCTCTTCCAAGGCGGTTTGTTAAAGGCCGAAGAAAGATTGTTCAGAAAGGAAGCATAAGGATTTATGTTCAAATTCTACCTTCCGAATATTGTCATCTTAAAGCTATAAATCTAAAAGAGATTTGGGCAGCAACTAATCAACAGTTATCTCAGAGCAAGTGTTTAAGTAATATGAAGCTTAACTGTCTCTCAGAAACACACTGGCTCAGAGATACGAGCTTGTGGACACATTAATCACTACTGCAAATACTCTGATTTAAAACTCATCCGAGTGTCCTTGCAGTTAAAAACCAAATTGCTGCTTAAGCCAAATTAACTGCTCTATGGGAGTTTCAGCCATCAACCACAACTGATGCATGTTCTTCAGGCTTCATCCCACACCCCCTTATCCCTCCTCCCTGGGGCTCAGCTTCCCTCCATCCCTGCAGCAACTCTCAGGACGGGCTGCTGGCATTGGCAAATTCCCCCAGGGTGCAGGAAGAAGCTGCTCCGTAAAAGTCTTGGATAACAGAATAAAGCCAACTGCTTCTGCAGATACAGGTTCTGCTCCACACAGTCCTGAACTGATGGTATCACTTCTGTCTGTAAATTTTTACTAACAGGCACACAGAAAGCAGATGGACTGGAAGGCATCTGCAATTGTATATGCACACAAAAATGCAAACAAAAAGCTTACAGGCATTTCTACGCAACGTGAACCCTAGATTCATGCATATTTATGCTGAAAAGCAGAAACAAATGCAAAGAAACTATAATGAAAGACATCGCTACCTTTTGTTTATATATCTAATCAACATGCACATAGCTGAGTTTCCAGAACGGCACTGATTTAAATGATCCTTCATTCTACAAGTAACTTCGCAACATTAAATATTTAAAGTTCATTACTGTTCTGATTTTTCACCATTTCCATCTATCTGTAGCTTTTAAAAGAACACTGTCCTTATGTGCATACAATCTGTCACTATGAAAATAAATTTTAAAACCCAAAACAAAAACCATACCAAAGGTCCCTTTTATATTTGCACATTGAGTGAAAGAAAATGAGATGGTGAAGGAAAAGATTAGTCACCACTGCAAGAGTCCCTTATTTCTTGTGCAGTGAAACTTCTGCAGTGCACTGAAAGCAAGCAGAAGAAAGGGATAAAAGCCGAATTTCCAACCAGAAGGCAGAAGAAAAACATACTAACCACACATTTTGTTCTTGACTGTTTTGATATAACAGTAAAGGTAGTTGCATAGCTGGGCATATAAAATCACTAAAAGCATTGTCAGATTCAGCAGCACTGTAAAACTGCCTAAGGTACCATAACTGCCAACTGAAAAGCACGTTGATTACCAGGAACTTCAAAGTTCTTTTTGTTTTTACAGGTTTTTCTTTTTTAAAGAAAAAGTACTTTAAAGTATCTTCTAGCTCCAATTTTGGTACAATACTACAGAGCACTACTAACTTAACGGAAAACTATTTTGAAGGTCATACTTTTGCTAATGAATTTCCATATATGAAAACTATTCTGCATTAAATGATAGTTCTTTGCAGTGTCTTTAAAAATTAAATATTTGCTTTTTACTTGTCCCTCACATTGCATCTGTTCTTTCAGTACAACTGGTGCATACCAATTATTTTTCAACAAAAAAGAGATGTAGTATTCAAAGCTGTTGTATGGAACAAAGTATTTTCTAATATGTATGTTTGACTCTGTGAGACAGAGTTCTGTAATACTAACATTTATTGGCAGACATCTTTTAAGACTTGGGCTGTTCTTCCATATTGTTAGTTAGGTCAGTGCAATGTTGAGATTGCACTGTTTCCTAAATTTTCTCATTTATATATGCAAACATAAGACAACTACACATACAAAGATCAAACCTTCAATTTCACAATACACTCATATTCATTTTTTCCAGCAGAAAATTTGCATAAATGTGTTCAAGGTAATGCTTACTGTAACAAAAGAAATAATTGGCAAAGATGCCTGTTTAATTCATTAGGAATCACAAGGTCATACTTCTTATAAGTATCACCAGTTATATATTCATTAAAATATTAATAAGATCCTGAAATTGTTAAGAATTTGAACATGAGCATTTATCATCCACAGCTGAACACTAGAAAAATCATTATTTTTCCCCTCTTGCTTCAAATTTTTATCAGTCAGTCAGGAAGAAGAAATCTTGTGACTTAACTCCACCTTACTCAAGAGAGGAGCTGGAGAAAAAAAGTAAAATTATAGTTAAAGATAACACTTGTAACAAGTTCTTCAGACTCAGGACTAGATCCTTCCTAAGGCAATCACTACCAAAGAAGCGATTAACTGTAGAACAGATTTTGACCACCTGTACTTTAAGCTTAACAACAATGTGCTTGGGAGTGTGTATTTATTACAAAGTTCAGCTGTGGAAGGAAGCCCATTCAGATATCAAATCTGGCTAGTCAGGAGAACATGATTTGGTGGCAATCACCTTGCTATTTTCTTTCTACTCAAGGGTGACAAGCTCTATCTGCTTTTACACAAGATTGGCCCATGTATTTTGCAGTCTAGTTCCATAGAAACTGCAGGAAGACTTGAAGACCTTGTTGCCTTCAACTTTCCACACTGTACCAAGTCAACAAAGATCACATTACTGTAGCCATTTTGGAAACACACACCAGATGATGCAAACATGGCAGGTTTCTCTAGAGCTTCTTCCTGGGTTCTCAACAGAATACCACCAATTCAACTTCTAGTTGTCTTTGTTATAGGACATAGTAACAACTTCCTTCCTTCATAAAGAAGGCTGAATGGCTGGTGAAGCTCAGGTAATAGAGTTAGGTAAGCTAAGAGAAGCTTAAAATGAAAATATTTATGTATCTTTTCAAGAAAACAGACACTCAAGTGACTGAAATGTTCAAAATAGGAGAATGATGCCTGATTTTTAATTGGCATTAGGAACTCAGGTGACAATTGTTTACTACTATCAGATAAAAAGGGAGAACTGAAAAAAACCACCATGAAAACCTGCACATATATTAAAAATGTTGCGTTTTCCAGTATTTAATTTATAGAACACATTTATTGCGGTATTTAGTTTATATCTAATTCAGTAGGTTGTGGAATTTTTTACCCAATTAAATTCTCTGGAGTTGCACTTGTTATGTTCAAGCCTCTAAGCAATGTATCAGTTCCTAGCAACCAGGTTGAGGGCAGAGAAATATTTCTTTGGCACTATCAATTCTGTCCATCCTGTTTTATAAAGCACAATGGGGGAATATTACTGATCAACTAAAACCAAAATCTTTAGAGTAGTTCCTTTTGAGCTTTGCCACCCTGTAGCTTTTGCTAATAATATGGCCTCTCCAAATACGCGGTGTTTGTAATTTTAATGCTAAGAAAATGTAAGCTTTAAATAATGCTAGCAGGTTACCCTAGATAAGTACAGAACTTATTAAAAATTAGCACGTTATGGCCCATATAAAAGCATATTTTAAAATATAATCCCTTTCATGATCTGACAGCATTCCAAGTTTTCTTAATTTTCTTCTTTTTGACAATTATTTTTCAGGTAAAAATGGGAGCTGCTTCTGCACCATGTTTATGATGGAACACATTCATTAACAGAGAGGTTTTGCACCATTTCCTTTAAAACATATTACTCTGGATTCACCTGACTGCATCAAATGTGGGGGTTTTTTTCATAGCCTCTATCCACAACACTGTGTCCCCAGCTGATGCATGGTTGCTCTGATATTTCATCATCTACATTGCCCCAGAGGAATACAGCTATTCTAGCAGTTCACAAATAGAAACGCAGCCTTTGATGTAGCTGGGGTGTTTGATCCAACAGATCTTTGAAGATCAAGACCAAAGCCTTAGACGATATTGAAAGCTGACTGAGAGCCAGTAGAGTGAAGCAAGTGACATACAAAGAGCTGCCTAAACTGTGCCAAAATTGGACGTCTTCACACCATACCATCTAATGCTCATCAATAGCCTCCAGATTCAAACATAGAAAGCATCATTTTCACCTAGGAAAGGATCCTGCAAGCCAAGAAGGGAAAGGCCACCTTTCAACCTCATTTCTAAGACATGCGCAGTGGTGTTTAAGGTTATAACCTTCACAAACTGTGACTAAGTCATGTGAACTTTTTTTGTGTTATTGTCTACCCCTGGTCATCTGCATCAACACTGAACATTAATTCTAATAGGTGACATACACACCCATTCCACAATTGGTTTTGCCTCTCCTCCTAGGCTTGTTTCTTCTTATAGATAAGTAGAAAGTGATACACAAAAGCATGGGAAGAGCAGAGAACAGGTTGTTTTGTGGGACTTTGTTTTCTCAATCTGAAGCACACAGATGCATTCAAGGCATGCCACAGAAAGGAGATGATGGTGAACATGAACAGTCAACTGTTTTAGAAGGATTGTCCAAGTTCCCTAGGTCCAGCCAGAAAAGCTGGTGACCAAAAATTGGAGAAACTAATGTTGCAGGTTAGTCAGACAGACAGTCTTTGCAGTAAGATGATCTACCTGATTGTCAGCTTCTGGGAGGACTTAGACATAGCTCTTGGCTGTAACATGACTTTATAGTTTTTGGTTTTCAGTAGGATGGACAGATAACTTTTAGATTCATCTTCAAATCATTCACCCTTCCCAAGCACTAGCAGTCACACTAAGGTTCAATTTCATTCAGTCATTCTTTATTTCTTTTTAAGTAAACTGACATTGTAAATAATAAAATTAGCCCAGTTTAGCCAACAGAATCTTTCTTTTATCAGTGGTCTCAAACAATGTACATGTAAATTCTTAAATTTTATTTCTAGGTATTCCTAAATGCCCTACATTTTACAGTTCATGAATGGGTAAGCCCGTGTTTCAAACTAGCACACACTGATGCATATCTACACTGACATTCAAATCTTTGCTGTGTAACTGCAGCACAGGAACTTGTACTGGAAACTGCTCCTGCCACAAGCACAGTTCAGAACCATTGAAAACATAAAAATCATAAAAGTTTACACACATTCACTTTTGGGTTTTTTACACTAGTAAAGCTTCCGTATTTTTCATAGTAGTACGTACATGTCTTATCTGTAGACTTGATGTCTACAAAGTATTTTTTTATAAGTGCATTCTTATACTGAATTAATTAGAATTAACAGCAACATAATGAATGCTTGTAGAGAAAGAGAATAGACTCTGGTAAATTTACAACTACAAACCCATCTACCTCAAAATGAAATGCTAAGAACTTCTAAATCTACTCAAAGGGTATTTTTCTTGTAATGTAATTGCTTTTATCTGTATTTGACTAATAATGGGTAAGTCTCACAACTAGATCTTACGCTTTTCCATTTTTTTATTTGCTCTTCTAAGACCCCTGTGGAATACTTACTGTAAAGACAAGATTCTTCAAGTTGTTACTAGCCACAGTTATTAAGGTGATTTTAACAAAAGGGCAGACTAATATAATTCTGGTGGGAAAGGTCAAGAGAAAACAACTATACTGTTAACTTAAATACAATTCATATTACAGACATGAAAATACAACCTAAGAGAAACTAAGTTACTAGGTGGGTAGCAACAGAAGCAAAATACACACTGGAATAGATGAAATTTTGACAAGCAAAAGGGTTTGACCTACTGCATATACTCTAGATTTTAGAGATTGCTCATACACAGATTTCACAGGAGTGCAAGCTACTAGCTTCAGTGTAATGAAATATGGGCATGAGCTCACAGTTTATTTGCCATAACAGATCAAACCTAGCATCTTTAATACCATAAACAAAGTCTCTGGCATTTAGGTTAACAGAGTAGTAGCTTCATCTCTGGCAAAGTATAAAGGTTCCTGTGCCTGTCATGCCAGCAGCTAGACAGAGATGCTACCATGCACACTAAATCCCTGTCTGAAACAAACTTGATTTAAAGCATTTAATAATGTAAAGGCTTCAAACCAGAAAAGTCTAAACAGTTTTTATTTTGAAATCTTTCTAATACTAGGTTGTCAGGCATCATTTTGCTCGCAAGTGAGCAAGTAGAACAGGAATAAAAAAAAAAAGGGTGTGGGTGTGTGTGTGTGTTATTCACTGCGCCTTAGAAAAAGAAATGAGTAAAAAAGTCAGGAAAATTAAACATGCCAACAGATGTGTCCAAAAGACTCAGACACTCTCAAAAAAACCAGAAAATCACAAGGCAGAACACTGTTTTTAAGCTTATATTCTCCACACGTAATCCTTGGACTGTCTCTTTACACTCCCTATTTCTGAACTTTTAGGTTCACAGCAGTCATGGCTGTCAGATCAAATACAAAAAGTAATTCTCCAAAGCAGTCTCTGTGTTCAAACATTTCAACACATCAGTCTTCTCCAGGGAACCTCAGAATATGTCCACAGAGACAGTGCCTACACAAGAGAATTTTCTCTGTATCACTTCCTGGCACTTTTGAAGAAGCCTGAAGGAGGAACTGCAATCTCTGCTGTGATGCAGCAGAGGTGTCCCACCGCCACCACCGCTCACATCAGACCGGACCGGGAGCAGAGATCACTCTTTACATAGTGATGTCCATTTTTCAAGAACAAACAGATCAACAGCAGCACTGACATGAAATAATCAGAAGGGAGACCACATAAGTCACATAATTCTGTAAACTGGTTAATTCTGCTCTTTTTCTTGAAGCAACTGATTTGTTTTCAGTACACAAGAAACAGCAACACTGGCATTAAGCACTTGTCCTACAAGACGACTTTCATGTTTTCCCTGTACAGCTTAAGTCATATACTCTAAATGCTTGTACAAAATATGTACGTGAAACAGAACATTTACAGGTAGAAACATATGAATGAAATTAATTCCTCACAGTGAAAAGTTATTTTAACAGCTACACGCAGAACTGAGGAACAGAAACCCCGAAGTAGCATTGCTGCTCACGGCACTGGCTCAGCTGCTTGCTGTGAGAACAAGACCTTGCCTGCCTTCATCCAGGATCTATTAAGCAGCAGCAATAGAGTCACATTCATTCAAATATGTGAACAAGTCGCCAGCAAATCAGAAATCACCCGACTGATGCTGCATGCTTGCAGGGTCATTTATTACCATTTTTGCTGTTATTGTCAAACCCACCTTCCCAAGCTATGAATTCCTTTCTACAGAATTTTGCAAAAGACAACTCCTGGCCCAAGAGCATAAGGGTTAAAATAGGAGACAGGAGAGAACGGATAAATACAGCCAGATGAAGGACAAGGAAGCAAGCTGCCTAGGGCAGATTATGAGCACTGGGCATGACACAGCAGGAACCTGCCCTGTCCTATTTCCACAGACATTGCTGCAAAGGCGATCCTGGATGAAGAAAGTGAAGAAACCTTCTGAGGTAGACTGGCAGCAATCCACCAGCAGCTTTTGCTAAATGTGAG
Source organism: Actenoides lindsayi (assembly GCA_025331215.1). Taxonomy (NCBI): domain Eukaryota; kingdom Metazoa; phylum Chordata; class Aves; order Coraciiformes; family Alcedinidae; genus Actenoides; species Actenoides lindsayi. The sequence goes on from WTSP01000449.1 coordinate 41,664, forward strand.
CAAAAGCTGAGGCCAAAAAATATAACAAGGTGGTAGTTGAAAAATAAGCAAGTGGGCAATAACCAATGAGAACTAAGGTCTTGATAGCAGTTGACAGGTGAAAGGCCATGAAGCGTGCTGAAAGTTAAGGGCCTGTGGAGACATACGAGAAGTAGTAACCCCTTTTCAAGAGACACCAGTGGAGCAAAATGGCACTCAAAGATGGCAGAGAAGACATTGAAGAAGTCAAACAGAAAAATCATAATATCCCTTTATATCCATTTTATCTATATGAACAAATAGAAATATGAACACTTATCTAAATGAATAAATAGAAAAGGCAGACTAAGAAATGCCAAGTAGGAAGGACAAGAAAGATTTATATGAGGAATGATCTTTTAGACCAAGTGATCAAAAGAAAGACAATTTTTCAGGTGCAAAATAACATAACTTTTAAAATTCTAAATCAAACCCCCAGAACTCTCACAACCAAAATCCAACAGATGAAGAATAATTGCGGAGAGTTAAATGTTACTCAGGGAGTTGAGACAACATGTAGTACTGTGTGCAACAGGGCTGGGGAATGCCAGTACAGGGAGAAGCTACAGAAGAGCTCTCTTCAGGAAACAGAGAGCACATAATTTGACTTTTGTTGAAAATGAAGGGACAAAAGGAGGAATAAAAAGGATTGAGATAAGCACCAGAAAGCGACCAGGGCACTACTAGTGTGTAGGCTAAAGTGAGAGATGGTGGTTATGCCCACAGTGACTGTGAAAAAAGATAGCAAAGAAATCTAAACTTTTTTCTTGAGAATTGCCTAATCCACGAAATGTCAGCTAAGATTTTAATTTGGACAGAAAGGCAGAGCTGGAGGAAAGAGACTGAGATAAGACTCATTAGTACAGACATGAATTTGTATTCACGGACAGGATTTCTCCACAGATAAGAACAGGAAAAAAGCAAAAGGCAGAGCTGTGCAAAACACTGTCATAGAATGAGACTGAAGACTGCAAGATTCCTAAAATTATGAAGGAGGAACTACTACAGAAGACAAGACACCAGAACAGAGGGTAGTCATGTCTGCAAACCCCATAAAAATTGCAGCAGATATGGAAAGGCCAAGTGAATGACCAACAAGCAAGAGGAAAGCTGATTAACATCAGGGCTCTCAAAGAAGACAAGCTGTGTAAGAGGGAAATGAGAGAGCAGTTGCTGAAGAAAAGGATGGATGATGTCTGTTGAGTAGAATGGAAACATGTCTACACTGCAAATGAGTAGAAGGGCATGAAGAGATGCGCAGCTTGAAAATCATGAAAGGCCAGTGTGGAAGTAGGAATCAGATGAACAAAGAAGAAACATAAGGCAAAAGTGAGAAGGCCAAAGAGATGAAGACTACTGAGAGATGATCTGACAGAGATGACAGAGTGATGACAAAGGGAACCATGGTGGAGAGAAGAGCTGACTGAACCTATTTGAAAAATAGGAAAGAGTAGGAAAGGGGAAGGATAAGAAGGCCTGAGAACAGCACTGAAGCTAACTGAGAATGAGGTAGAAAACCAGTGAAGAGGGAGAACGGCTAGCAGTAGGTATAATGAAATCAAAACCAGCAAACAGAACTAGGGAACATGTGGCTAAACACCCAAAGTCACCTCTTCACGAGGCAACTGACAAAGCCATGAACGTTTTGCCGGATAATACAGAAGGTATTAAAGAGATTACATGGGCTCAAAATGTAGGTAGGCAACAGTAATAAAAATCTATCAAGGAACAGGAAGTACAGCAGTGCTGTGACTCTGCCCCTGAAAGTTCCTGAGCTGCAGATCTCTTCAAGTAGGGAGTGTAAAAAAACCCAAAGTTTGAAAACTACTCTGCAGGTACGACTGCAGGTTTTCCTGCAAACCAACATGAAAGAACCACCAGATGTGACAGAGAGAAGGGAAGAAGGTCGCCCTTATTTCAATACATAGCCATCTGCTACGCTGTTTTCTATCAGCCATTTCAGGTTTCTCATACAAATATCACAGTTCATTACACGAATCTGCTGAACAAGATGATCATTTCAATCTCAGCACATGAACAAAATATTTGAAACAAGGCAGTGCGGGAATAATTGAAAATTAAAACAACTTTCCATCAAAAGCCTAAGACCGTGCCTTAATTATATTCATTAAATGTATCAGTGGTGATCATATGCAACAGCTCATTGAGGAACCCACACTGTACTACCTCAAACTGCCTTCAGGATTTGTACTGCTGCCAAAATGTCTTACCCTAATTCCAGCCACTGAGTAACAACTTTTGGTCTTAATAATTGAAGTATAAGTGGTATACAAATACTAAGAGCAGAAGATCTGGCACTCATTTGTATGCCTAATTAACATATTATAGGTTTCTAACTGACTTCCCGCTACTCCTGAAAGTCCATATTGCAGCAAATATGTCTCAAACACATTAAAAGCATTGAAGGCATTTTTACAAACATTAGGAAATCGCAATTTTCAGCTAAGGACGTATTATACCTTACAGTTGTTCATTCACTTGCCTGTTCATTTCAACATCATCTGCAAAATCTTTATATACTGCATAAATAATGTATTACATCCATAACAACAGGATACAGTACACTGTATGATTGATTACCTTGGCATTTAGATCTTATGAGAATAGCTTTTGTGAAACATGACTCTATTGGACTCCCCGAAAATTACATTTTGGTAAAACTGTCTGAACAATCAAACTTAGGTATGGCTACACGTAATGTTATTAATATTGCACAGGCAGGTACAAACATGAACTTTTCATACTTGTACCAAAACAATGCTATTTTACATTTGTTTCTTGATAGCAAAGTCAAGGCTGGATCAATTTAAATCAGTGATTTGAAACACTAATTATAATCCTGATTAAAATCAGCACACTTTTAACTCACGCAGTGGTTTACACAAGTAGCCACTGCTACTTTTGTTTTTATTTCAGAATTCTGAGGCATACACTGGACTTTACACAAAACTTGGTACTATTTTACACTAACTATTTAAAGTCTCAATTTTTCCTTTTCCATTTTTCTTTTCCATAATAACATTACCAAATTGAAAAAGAGCCATCACATATTTGTCAAGTAATTACTAATCATTTTTTAACCATGATTAGTGTCAAGTTGACTCTTATTCCATCTGAAACTGAACTGGATTTCAACCAGGATTTTAATTATTTTCCAAAATATCTTATGTATATTATCTGGAAGTTACTAATTAATAATTGAAATAGAATTGTATTAAATACAGCAGATCCACAGAAGAAAAGTTAACTTCATCCAAGCAGGTGCTGTATTGTAAATTAACATTTATGAAGGTATACATTCTCTGTTGCTAACAAAAATTTACTACTACTGAGCATCTTATCTCATGAGATTTTGGTATGGCTAACAGCCTCAAACTTGATTTATATTCAGACTGAAAGAATAAAAATAAATATAAACAGTTCCTCAAATCCTAGTATGTTTTTCAAGCTTTAACTGTGCATTGCATTGAACTTATATCTAAATGAAGAAAATATTATGTCAGAACCAGGAAAGGATAATAACTTGTTATGAGAACATAGTTCACTTTCCCAGTTAATGATTGCTGTCCATCCCACATAACTATCTGAAACTTTATCGGGAACTTTATTTTTTGAATTGTTTATTTTTAGATCGCTCTAGTAAATTTTTTCATAGATCATTCCTTAATACCGTCATTTTATACACCTTTTTAAAGTTCTCAGAAAGAAATGAATGTATCTAACAAATCAAAATATGCATTTAAATAACTGTTTTGGTCTTTTTACTGAGCTGTTAATTTTTATCTCTCATGTTACTAATAATTATGAGATGGTTAGCCACTCCCATTCTCCTAAATACTTGCAACATACATACAAAATGTCAAGGAAAGGGAGAACAAGAAGGATAAATGTTAATCTCATTGATTTAAAAATACATCATAGCATGCTTAGCAAGCTGTCAGGAAAAGCAATTTTAGCTTAACTTTACTGCTCATTATGAACTCAAATGCAAACAGCTCATTTGCTCTACTGACTTTTTGGTGTTACACAATCTGCTTGCAATTACGATTTGTCATACATTAGTAAATACTGGAAGCAGAAATAGCAAACTGAAAACAGGCTCTGCTGCCTTGAGTGTAGACATATTGTCCATTCTCATTAATTTATTGGCCACAACCGATATAAAGACATAAGCTTTTATCACCCTAATAGACCTCCACCAGCAACAGAATTTAGTACATCTCCATGATGGCTGGCCTCAATTGTCACGATGGGACTTAACAGTTAGACTTGATCTTAAAGGTCTCTTCCAACCAAAATGATTCTATGGCGCTATGACTGTAAGTCACATTGATGAAAAAGCACTCTCTTCACTACAAATAAAAATATGCCAAATAAAATGTAAGCCTGACACTATGTAATATTCATGAGTGTTATACTGTAAAGTTTAGGCTCCAACTCTGCATTGTATCATCGTCCTCCAGAACCTTTGCTTGTTTCAAATTAATAAAATTACTTCATGCCAGATTTTAGATTTGCCGTAAAAAGTTCCAAGACATGAACTCGCTGAACTGCTGTAACAGCACCTTCTTCTTGAGACTGACAGCAACTGGATGACTGGTTATTCTTACTACCCTGGCAATTTCAATACCCACTGACAAACACTGTTAAAGCACTCAGAGCACCTCTGACAGAGGAAAAAAAACCAGTTAATGGCCATGTTTCCAAAATCCAAAAACTGTCTCTCATCCTCCTAGCTGGGACATCTCCAATCCCAACACAGAAGCCTCTCTGATACATGCTGCAGGGCAATTATGTCAATGGAAAACAAAGACTTCCTGAAAAATAGGGCTGGTCACTGTCTCCATCCCCATCCTCTGCGAATAAGGTACTATTCCATCATTTCCGCCTTTGGCTTTGAAGCCTTCACTAATGAGGATCCCCCAGTCTCCTCAAAAACTTATTCCAGTATTTAGATAATCTAGCCATTGGAACATATTTTTAGAGTCTATACTAAATTTTCCTATTAACTACCTGTTATTCATCATGCCTGTCTGAGAACAGATTGTTCATTTACTTTTCAAGTATTTGACCTATTTCCTCATTTTTTCTCCTCTAGATCATGCCAACTATTGTACATCTCACCTGCCTGGATACAGGTTTGAAGAATGATTTTTTTACCTTCTGAAAACTGAGATGCAGAGCTATTGCTTCTCCTGCTCAAGGACCAAAAGACTCTGTAAGACTACTTTCTGAAAGGATCACCAATTTAAAAAACCAAACACATCTGTCAGTTGGTCCAGCACTCAGCCAACAGACAGATAGACTGACTTACCAGTCCAACAAGAAATGCTCATGTTCTCATGTAGGAGGAGAACCATAGCAACTGGAGAAGGAGAAATAAGCCACATGTACTAGCAGAGTGTGGGAGAGGAGAACTGTCAGCAAGCGGTGGCCCCACAGAGGTCCACATTAGCTACCTGCTTGGTGGGCTGGGCTCCACTGCTTGAGGCAGTACTGTCTACCCCCTCCAGTCTTTGTGGAACACTGAAAGCCTTCACACAGAGTAAAACACATAAAACTCAAAAGAAATAATGCAGGAAGAGCCACATTATTTGTTTTCACATTGAACAAATTCAACTCATACCATAATACCTTTAGCAAAATCTTTACAGCAGGTTGAGTTTCTGTCCATATGCCTGAAATTGGAAACTGTGAGTATATCTAGGATCCAGGCTAGCACGAGGTTATGGTGGTCTTGGCTATATCCTACTACCGGTGCACCAAAATCAAAGGCACACGCCTTGGTGCGCTAAGCTATGCACCTCCAGGAAGCTACTGAAACACATTTACTGCATCTCTGACGTCCCTGTGGGATTCCAACAATAACCCACTCAGTGCATTAGACTGTAAGATGACATTTCAAGCCCTAATTTTTGGTTTTGAGGCAAATCACTACTTCTTATAAAGAAAAAAACCAACCAACCACCAAAACACAAAAACCAAAACACAAAGAAAAAAAACGACAAACAAACAAACAAAAAACCTCAGGAATAAACGAAACCAAACCAGCTAAACTCTGATTGAGAAAAGTGTTTTACCACAGAAATATATGTTTAAAAATCTTTCCTAAACTGCTGAAGGGACATACAGGATTTCCTGTGGCCATATTAGTACCTCCTAGAGAACCATCCTCAAAATTTATTTGGGTCTGAGAACCTACAAAGCCACATAAAGGATCAATTTGCAGTCACTGTGTTTACCATTTCAATCTTCACAAAAATTCAATGGAAGGAACCATAATATACCCCATGAATAAAAAATATATTCAATTTATACTTTCTCCACTACCTGTTATACAATGATTTAGATTTACACATCCAGATTTACATAATTCTTCTATTCTTGACCTAATACTTAAAATGATAGATGAAACTTTTTTTTTCCTTAGAAATCTTTTGCATCTGTTATGTTAAACAAACAAAAGAAGTGTGGCTTTGAAACAATGTTGAAGATTATTATTAATTTTAGACACACAGCAGTATTGTTCCATCTAAGCAACGGTGGGACCTAAGTGCCTGGTCCTCTTTACATAGCTTACATATCTTTGCAAGGGGAACATTTTATCTTGTAAATAGTATTTTTGATTTCTTCAGGACTACTTTGCAACTGACACATTTTGGATTTCAGTTTTATGGAGCCACTAAAGTTATTTCTGCCTCAATTATAAATTCCAGTTGTGATTTGATTGCACCCACAAACCTATCTCCTCGCGCATGTAACTTAATTGGGTTACACTTCCTTTTTAAGGTTCTTGCAGTTTCGCAAAATTTCGAAGATAAAATTTAATGACCTATTGAAAATAAATAAATCATTTGTTATATCACATTCTGCTTAGCACACAATATTAGCACAGAGAACATTTGCTAGAGGTACAGTTAAGTGAAAATCCTTGTTACATTATGCATGACTTCCCAAAGCACTGCGTATATAATATCCATCATGAAATTCAGAATATATAACTAAATTTAGAAAGAAGTACATTCAGACTTGTGATCAGCATTCTGACATCTCCAGTTATGGGTTTTAATTAAACTTGCTTTTTGTATTAAGTCTATTTTTGTTAAATAGGCGCAGAATCATGTCTTATACATTATACATTATGCATAACTAAAAAGAGATTAAAAAGTTATTTGCAAATGCCTTTTCTTAAAGGGACTTCATAATTCAAATCCCTGTTCTATAACTTCTCTTTACAGTTGTCATGAAGGGGCACACAGCTGAACCTCTTTCAGGGCTTCGCCACCTTGTTAGCAATCCAGTTCAGCTCCCTAGATACTACCTCCTGTGACAACAGGCTGATAAATGAGATTGTTGGATGATACAGGGCACAGATTACTTTTTTTGTCACGCAGTAAATTATCAAAAAATAAAAACAAATCGGTTCTTGGACATCTCTGATGCATCAAACTAACCCTCATATTCCACGGTTCCTGCCCTCTGGTACTGAAGATCTCTCACCACTAAGCAGATGAGGTCTCACTCTCTTTGTATTTTTCCCCATGAAACACCACATTTAAAGAATCTTCTTAACTTCCTACTATCACAAATAAGAAACACAAAGATGTACCTATAGGAAGCTCAGAAGGCTTAAGTGCTAACTGTCCTAAACGTCTTTTCTCTTGGAAGCTGCCTCCCCCGGAACAGAGACAGCAGAACCACACGGCAGTAGCCCTGTAACACCCACCTTAAAGGAATCAGTATTCTGAGCTTCAGGAAACCTATGAGAATGATACACTGGCACTGTGACACAAGAGACGGGTGGTTTTGTGGGGCATTTTCCATTACAATGCTTTTCTTCAAAGGTTCCTCTTTCTACCTTTGTCAAGAAATAGTTTTTATTAATAGTGCCTAGCTTTGCAGCATTCACCTTTTGACCTGGATAAATACCTGCTTAGAACAGTCCAAATAGAAATTTCATTTATATAAATAAAAAAGCTCATTTATATATAAAAATTCTACATCACTACTTCTTTGATACCAATCAAATGAACAAATATAGATTTATTGGCTAACCAGTACTAAGTAGAAGCTGAAAGTAACTATCTCTTGGAAAAATGGTTTTACTGAAAGACCACAAAGCTATTTTCCTGCTGGAGAGAAACCTACTCAGTATCCAAGAGGAGAAAAGAACAACTTCTGATTTATCTGAGCAACTTCATTTCCTGAAAATCTGACATCTAGAATGAAGTTCCTCTTAAAGTTTCAGTACTAATCCAGCACAAACTGTGCTTTAAACTGCCTTTTTAAAATATCTGAAATAATCTGTACTACCAGAAGCTGCTGATTTTACATGTGTATTTCTTCTTGCTTTTCAGACCAGTAGGTAGCCAGATGATGGGCATGGCCACATACTGGTACAAAGAATTTCCAACAGTTTTTGTGTGTATCAAGTTGTGCAAACACAAACAACAGTCACAGACAAACAAAATACACAGCACGTATTACAAATTTCTGAGAAGTCAAGATTTTGTGCAACAAATAACCTGAAAGATGAGTATTTTCATAATATTTCTTGACTACATCATTCCTATAACAAGCTGAGTGTGTGCATATGGTGATGAAATGCTGTAAATACAAAACCAGCACAAATGAGAGGTAAAATTCTTTAAAGATGTGTGCTGACAAATTGAGAACTACCATCACGTAACTAGCATAAGAAGAAATTTAGATATTGGAAAGCTACATTTGTGCTTCTTTGCTAAAATGTTAAATTCATTTCATCACAAACATGCAATGTACTGCATTTTCAAGATCAATTAATTTCATTTTGCAAACATGAATACTTAGCATTACAATCCAGATTTTTTTTCCGGAGAGAATTCTGGACAAGCAGTTTGTCAAATTTGTTCTTATTTTCCCATCCCTCCTCACCATATCAATCTATTCAGTGCTTTTGATGTGGCCTGCATCATGCATGCTGCAGTCACTTCCATTCTGTTACAGAGCACTTATTTGGAAATGAAGATGCATCAAATTATATTCCATAGCATTTGGAAAGAATGAGAAGTGAACAAGAATAAGCCTCCTGCATGTTAAATAGAGCCACTGACTGCAAAACACACAAGAACTACCGCAGCAAATTGTTCCTGCTGCTGCTCCACTGACATCTGTGAATTTGAACAAATGTGGTTCATTAAGCTGAGGCAGAATAGAGACAAAACTGAAATGGAGAACTTCCAAAGTGCTCCACTTGCAGGTACCTTATTTATGGATTTTATTTCCTTCCCAGTATAGGTAGAATGGCAAGAACCAATGTATTGCATACGCTGTAGTAAGTTTGAAGAGGTTTCAGCTGATCAGTCTTAAATGCTTGGTTTCTTCAAAAGATGTGAAAGAGTTAAATGAATGGCCTAAACAGGATAATTCTACAGATTGGTAAAACTGACATTTTGGAGGAAAATATAAGAGTCATCATGGCATATCTGTACAAAATGTAGTTGAGATCCGTTAAATCTGGAACCTTCCCAATACTGAGAGGATGGATGCTCATGGGTTTTTTTAACTGAATGGCAATTTGAGTGCAGTGATGATACAAAACTGGGAGGAGTGGCTGATACACCCAAAGGCTATTCTGCCATCCAGTGAGATCTGGACAGACTGGAGAGCTGGCCAAAGGGGAACCTAATAAAGTTCAACGAAGGCAAGTTTAGAGTCCTACATCTGGGGAATAATAACCCCATGCACCAGTACAGGTTAGGGGTATATCTGCGGGAAAGCAACTCCATAGAGAAGGACCATGGAATCGTGGTGGAAAATAAGTTATCCATGGGACAGCAATGTGTCCTTGTGGCCAAGAAGGCTGATGATATCCTGGGGTGCATAAAGAGAGTGTGTCCAGCAGGTTGAGGGAGATTCTCCTTCCCCGCTACTCTGCCCCAGTGAGACTACATCTGGAGTATTGTATCCAGTTCTGGGCTCCCCAGTTCAAGAGGGACAGCAAAATACTACAGAGAGTCTAGCGGAAGCTACGAGGATGATGACGGGACTGGAACATCTCTCTTGTAAGGAAAGGCTAAGAGACCTGGGGCTGTTCAGCCTGGAGAAGACTGAGGGGGGATCTTATTAATGTTTATAAACATCTGAAGGATGGATGTCAAGTAGAAGGGGTCAATCTCTTTTCAGTGGTGTCCTGTGACACTGAGGTAATGGTCACAAACTGGAACACAGGAAGTTCCACCTGAACATGAGGAAAAACTTTACAGTGAAGGTGACGGAGCCCTGGAACAGGCTGCCCAGAGAGGTTGTGCAGTCTCCTTCTCTGGACACTTCCGAAACCCACCTGTACATGTTCCTGTGCAGTCTGCTCTAGGTGGTCCTGCCCTGTCAAGGGGGTTGGACTCAATGATCTCCAGAGGTCCCTCACAATGTCTACCATTCTATGATAGTTTCATCATGTGTGAATGTTCAACTCCCTGTTACTTAGTGATATTATGATTTAAATATATATAAATACAATTCATAAAGAAGAACATTATGTATGCATTTTTCAGCAGGTCACATATTTTTGAGAGATGCTTAATGCTCGTTATTATTCTCACTTCTACAAACAAAGCATTGAACAGGAATTGCTCAATGCACACACACACACACAAAGGCTGGCATTGTTAAGAATAGTATCAAGCATCGGAGAGAGAAAGGGTGAAGGGAGGTTCACCCTGTTTCAAAAATTACAGACTATGAACAGCCTGCTTGTCCCTCAAAGATGCCATACAGAAGCCTGACATTCCCTCTTCCTCTGCACACTGACCAGAAAAATTTTCTAGGTGTAAAAGAAAAATAACTGGCTAACAAAGGGCCGCGCATATACTGAGCTCTTTCATGCTTTTGTAGTTTAACAAATGTTTTGCTAACCTCTCCAAAATTGTTTTTACTAATTTGCTTGTCCACTTAGCAAAAATAATACATGTTAGTATATGACATTTTCAAGATTTCTTTATTGCTTTTAATTACCTGTTCTATTTTTCTTTTCATTTCAACTCATTTCAGTTTAGTCTGTTAATAAGTGCAGTGATTTACTCTGTCATATACCAGGTATTTAGAGAACATTTGCATAGCTACACCAATTAGATGGTTTCCTATAGTCAGGAATTTATAATAACTAATGCAAGTATACAAAGGAAAACCCAGTGTTCTACACTGGAAGGGCTGAAAGACTGATTATGTCAATGAATTCAAACATAAGAAACAAAACTAAGTTTATTATCCACTAATAATAAACTAATATTAAATCAGGCATGTTTATTTCTCCAGAAGCACTTCCAGCCAGAGATAAGTATAGTATTCAACAGATTATCTTTTCATAGAATGCTTTACCCTATTTGAAGCTGCCCAGAACAACAGGAAGATGGGATCTCCTCTGGTCCAGTGTGGAAGAATATGCAACTTCAGTTACTTTCAGTCAATATGTGAGCTTTCTTCACACTACTGCACAGTCTAGCAATCCCATGGAGATGGTCAGCAGCAATCTTACATCAGAAGATTAGTTTAATATCTACCAACTCATTATTAATTAAATGAACTGACATCTCTCCGTCAGTAATCAACAATCACAAGATCAGTTATGAGCAAGTAACAGCCAATTTTCAGTTAGGATTGGCTCATGGAAAACAGGGATGTTTGCTTTAATATGCTCTAAGAGAAAGCATAAAATTCAGCCATGTGTTCCAGAATATGATGGTCATCTGCCCATGTTCTCCTAGAAGAAGCTAATCCTGATTGCATACATCCAAACACTGTTAGATTGTTATAACAGTAGCTTCTTGCAGCATTTCAGGATCTCAGAGATATTTTTAAGTGCTAAAACAGGCACATCAGAAATCAGATATTACACAGAGATGATCAATTTTCCAATCTAAACACCATCTAAAATCTCATCAAGACAAAGCACTTATATTTTAGCAGGTACCACACCGACTGCTTTAAAGTTCACAGAGAAGCCTAGATTTAGCTCCATTTGCTGTGTGCATATCCTAGTGTTCTTTTGCCTGTAAAATGTGAAAAAACTGTTATCTGTAGTGCCCTACCTTTAATCTACACCTAGATGACACTCAAAAGAAGAATAGATTCAGTTGTTCTTAGCTAATTACCTAAATAAGTATAGGCTTTTAAAATAAATCCTAATTATAAATGCTAATTAGTGGAGCATGCAGTTATTCACAGTCACTTAAAAAATACTAGAAGGCATCTTTAGGATGAAACATACCATAGCATCATAGTATGACTTGAGTTGGAAGGGACCTTAAAGATCATCTAGTTCCAAGCACCTTTCCACGGGCATGGACACCTCCCACTAGACCAGGTTGCTCAGAGCCTCATCCAGCCTGGTCTTAAAACACTTCCAGGGATAAGGGTCCACAACTTCTCTGGCAACCTGTTCTATTATCTCACCACCCTCACAGTAAAGAACTTCTTCCTAATGTCTAATCTAAATCTACCTTGCCTTAGTTTAAACCCACTGCCCCTTGTACTATCACCACATACCCTTAAAATAAGTGCCTATCCATATTTCTCATGGTTTTGTCAAAAGATGTTAAAGCTTAGCACTTTTTTTCTAAATACATAGGCCAGTTCCATAAAATAAAGGCGCAAACAATCTTTAAACTGACTTGTTTAAAGAAAACAGCTATATTCCTAGAAATCAATGTGCAATTTGACAAATGGTGGGCTACTTGTAAATGTGTTAAATTTACGCCCAAAAATCACAAAGTCACTTTCTTCATTTCAGTCTCTTTACTGAGAGACAGCAAGAAAACTATAAATTCAAATTACTAAACTCAGCGGAAGTATCTGAGATAGGCTGTGCTTCAAATCATTTTTCTTTGAGAGCACATTATATGCACAAGACCAGTCCCCTTTCACTGTTCACATTTGTGGCTGCATTCTAAGTCATGTCTATTAAATGGCCTGTGATTTAAGGCTCAAAAACAATAGGTATTTTACCTCATCTTAAGAAATCTTAATTTTTGGTCAACCACTGTGTGATTTAGTCAGTTCACTGCTCAGATTGTGTTAGGTAGAAGTTTCTCTGCTAGAAAGTCCGCTGTGTCTCACTGAAGAGATAGCTGCAAGTGTCAGTAGATGTATTATTCCATTTATAATGTTGTAACACTCTAAAAATACGCTATAGAGTAGGTTTTTAATGAATTACCCATTGAAGAAAAATAAATTAAAAACTGTTGCCAGCATGCAACTCTTTTGGTGCAGGTATGATTAATGTAGCTGCCATAAGGGCATATGCAAAAAAGAAGTCTAATTTATGCAAAAAATATTCAGGACAACGTTTGGGTGACTGGAGGCTACAACAGCACCTCCAATTAAATACGTACGCATCAAGTCACTTGCTTTACAATTATGTTTCCTCTTTATTTCCACAAAGTGCTATTCTGTAGACCTGATGGCTTCACATTCTTTTCAACTGCAGCTGAATTCAAACAGGTGAAGTCACAACTGATGAAACAAATCTTTTCAGAATGCTCAGGTTTTCAACATCAACAAGGAATCAACTATGAACAAGAAAAAGAACCCCTAGGGATAAACCTTTTTCTCATCTGATAATATATATAATGGGGAAAGTGAGAGATTAAACACCTGCTCTCAGTATCGTTTCAAGTAGTTGAAATTACAGTGTAAAGAAAATCTGAGGCAACTAGCTATAATTTTCATTTAAACTCTGTTGCCACCCAAACAGTGAGTACCACATCCAGAGCAAGAATATTTACGAGCAGTACCACACCAGAAGTGCCATTCCATAAACAAATGTTTGCAAGGTATTGAAATGTAGAAAATACAATAATATTTTATATACCGACATGTTTAAGCTTCCTTTTTATTTGCCACCTTCAGTGTCATCTGGTTTGCTGAACCTCTTCCCACAACAACTGCCCTTAGCTAAGTTCAGACAGTAGGAATTTCCCCTAAGGTGGCAACAACTTCTGGAAATAAAAAGTAGAGAAAAATACTACAACACAACCTTTAGACTTCTTTACCATTTGTTACTTAGAAACAACAATTCAGTTGCTTCAAAACAGCACCACAAATGCAAGTAACAGAGGAATGGAAGGGGTAGGCAACCACTCCATAACAATCTTGCTGCCATATAATAAAACACTTCCCACAACTTTACAAGAAATTTATCATGACCACCAAAACCCACAACTATAAAATGCCTCAGGAAAAAGATTTTTCCTAGTTCCTGTGAAAGCTTAGAATTTGTAGAGGGACACTTTCAGAGGATGCTGTCCTTGTAATTACAGACCAAAACAAAAAACAAACCCTCAACCCTTATGATCTATATGGGGAAAAAAGAGAAATAAATAAATAATTCTGGTGACTGGTTAAATCCTGAGCCCAAGAGCAAAACACACTCATGAGGAACCTAACAGACTCGAAACCATCCCCAGCAATATATTCTAACTTAAGCTTCCAGAGAAAGAAGAAAATAATAACAAACAATATTAACATTACAATATATCATTATATTAAAATATATTAATGTAAAAGATATGCAAACAACTTGCTCTTAGTTTTAGCCCTAACTTAATGACCTGATCATAGAAGCCAAACCAATGTATCTCATCATGATTCCTTTAAATGCAATTTACTGATACAATTTTCGATAGCCTCTCTAACCAATTGACCATGGAAACAAACATCATTGCTATGAATTATTTTCATTACTTTTTAAGACCATTTTCCCCTAACAAATCAACCTTTTTGTCCAGTGTCAGCTGCATTACCACAGAATCACAAAACAGTAGGGGTTGGAAGGGACCTCGAAAGACCATCCAGTCCAACCCCACTGGCTAGAGTATGATCGCGTAGAGTAGATCACACAGGAACAAGTCCAGGCAGCTTTTGAAAGACACCAGAGATGGAGATTCTACCACCTCTCTGGGCAGCCTGTTCCAGTGTTCCATCACCCTCACAGTGAAGAAGTATCACTTCATGTTGAGGCTGAAGCTTCTGTTTTCCAGTTTATGGCCATTGCCCCTAATCCTGTCGCTGGACACCACTGAGAAGAGCCTGACCTCATCTTCCTGACATCCACCCTTTAGATATTTATAAAGATTAGATCTCCCCTCAGCCTCCTCTTCTCAAAGCTAAACAGATCCACCTCTTTCAGACTTTCCTCATATGGTAGGTACTCCAGGCCCTTAATCATCTTAGTGTTCCTGCTCTGGACCCCCTCCAGTAGTTCCTTGTCCTTCTCGAACTGGGGAGCCCAGAACTGGACACAGTACTCCAGGTGAGGCCTCACCAGCACAGAGTAGAGGGGGAGAGGAGCCTTCCTCGACCTGCTGGCCACTCTCAATGCATCCCCGGATGCCATTGGCCTTCTTGGACGCAAGGGCGCATTGTTGGCTCATCGTCATCCTGTTGACCACTAGGACTCCCAGGTCCTTTTCCTCAGAGCTGCCCTCCAACAGATCAGCCCCCAACCTGTACTGATGCATGGGGTTGTTCTTCCCCAGACGCAGCACTTTACATTTATCCTTATTGAATTTCATTAGATTTCTCCACCCCCAGCTCTCCAGCCTGTCCAGGTCATGCTGGATGGCAGCACAGCCTGCTGGCACATCAGCCACTCCTCCCAGTCTGGTATCATCAGCAAACTTGCTGAAAGTACATTCTACCACTTTGGCCAATACATTGAACATATTGAATAGGGCTGGACCCAGCTCTGACCCCTGAGGTATGCCACTAGTCACAGGCCTCCAACTAGACCCTATCCCATTGACCACAACTCTCTGAGCTCTTCCCTTCAGCCAGTTTCCAATCCATCTCACAGCCCCAGTGATCTAACCCGCACTTTCTAAGCTTAGCTGTGAGGATGCAATGGAAGACAGTGTCAAAAGCTTTGCTGAAGCTGAGGAAGAAAATAAGTAGTAATTAGTACTAAGATACCCTGATTTTTTTTTCATACAAGAAGAATGTGCAATACTAGAAGACTTTTGATTCAAAAATCCCCCAGCTTGCTACTGTCCAAAGTAATATTTACTATTGGCTTCTGTAAAAATGAAGTCTATCATCAGATACACAAAAATTGGAAAACTATATTCAGGTTTTCTTTTTAAAAATGCATTTAAAGAGATTTCATTAAGTCAGGACTATAGCTCCAACAGCAGGTTAGGACAGAATTTTTCATTTTAAATAACTTTCAAAGCTACAAAAGAGAAGTAATCAACAGATAAATAAACTTACAAAACCAATATGCAATGGTCAAAAAGAAAAACAAAATCCAGTTGTTGGTCTAACTAGCAGATATTGCCTGATCATTATGAAGAATATTCCTACACAACATGTCCCACTGACTTTTAAAAAGCATTCCTAGAAAAGATGACTCATGAGGATGCTTCACAATGAGAAAGTACCACAATTTCAAATGGCATGACTTCTCTGAAGAACTTCAAAGAACCGCCTTCCAAAGGCAGAGTTCAGAACTTTTCAGGCAGAACAGTCAAGGAGCAGTTATAGCCCACCATCCTGTAACCTCCCCTTCAAATGTACTATAGAAGCTGCTTCTTTGTATTCTGAGCATCCAGACCATTTGCTTCAAGCCTTGCAGTAGCATTTTCTACATCTTTGTAATTTAACTCTGCAAATGAGATTCTATTATGGAGGTTGAGTACCCATTTTTTGTCTTTTCCGTAACTCTACTGTCATCAGTCAGGGGATGGTGCCATAAAAATCTTGGCAATCGATTCATCAAGAGTTAATAGGGCTATACAATATTATACTTGGAAAGGATGCAATACATTTACAAGAACAGTTGCTGTTTTCAAGAAGCCACCCTAATCCCTAAGCCATATCTGCATTTTTAATTGTAATTACACACATTTGAAAGTCAGTATGGTTTGTTGCCAAATAATTGACAAAGCTGTTAAAACTCTGATACCCAGTATATAACAAGGCCTGTAAGACATCTTTGGAAACACCTCCCAAAGGGAAGATGATGTTATCAGCAACCAGCCCAGAGAGTATTGGCAATTTGGCCTAGCCTGCAGTTACTAATCAGGTGAAAGAAATACTTCCACCATCATCACATCATGTATGCATTGGAAATTTTTTAATCCCGGTTTTACATTTTCCTTTTTTTTTCCAAAGTCTTTCAGGTAAGACAGAGGAAGGAATGTCAAGCAAGCAAGCAACTGTCCTGATGTTTGGGAAAACTGCCTCAATTCTCTGCTTCAGTCCAATGTCAAAAACACAGTCAAAGAAATTCACTCAGTATCACTCTCTGCTCTTTGCTTGCACATGTGAACAGGAGTAAAGCCTGACCACAGGCTGCTGGGACAAAAAACACATTTAAAAGATCATGAGGCATTCAGTACTACAGTCAAAAGGTTTGCAAAATTTAGATAGGTTAATAAATTGTTATCCAGTATTTTAGCCTATGTAGGCAGCATACATAGGAATAGCATTTCAGAATTAAGAGCTAAAGGACAGTTTAAAAATGCAGGCCGTGAAGACTACTATTTTAAATGAGCTTTACATTCACCAGCAATGAGTGTACTAGTGTTCAATTAGACTAAAGGCAGACTCACTTCCTTGAGTAGCTCCTTACAGTGGGAAAGCTGTTCTAAGGCCAGTTTGTCAAGTGTGACTAGAATTAGAGAGGGCATCTCTTGCTCCTTCAGCAAGTTAGATGGTTGTTGGTACTGCAGTACAGACTGTACTTTATCAACGGCCTTTGTCACGATTTTCCAAGAGGCAACTCACTATCTTTGATTACAAATATCATACTTAAAATGCATGTATTATAACAACAGAAAAATTGTAGCTGTAATGGTTGATGGGCTGTGCTGACAGCTTCAGCATTATACAGCTGTCTAAAACCAGTGACGTGAAAAAACTGACTGAAAACATTTCCATTGAATGGTGAGGGTTATGGATGAATAACTTGAGCAGCTATAGATCTATTTGATGTTTCAAGCTGCCAATAATCAAGAGCCAGGGAACAAAATGTACTGAAAAGATGCTGTATGATTTTGTTTGATAATGAAACACAAATCAGGGCAAGTAGCTTTTTTTTGTTGGTTTTTTTTTGTTTTATAACACTATATTGCTCTACTGTAGAGCTTGTGATTCAAATATCTGAAAAGTGGTTGAGCTAAACGTGCCTTTCTATGGATGGTATTATATAAAGACAATTTCAAAGACGCTAGGCATCTTACTACCATGGGTAATTTTAGAGATCAGTATGCAGAGGGACAACGTACAAGTCCAACTCAAAATCACCAAAAAGACAGCAGATCAAACAAAAAAAAAAAATCAAAGCCAAATTTGAAAATTTTGATTTCTTGCTTGTGTGTTTGAAATTATTCTCTTGTGCATATTCTGGATGTAATATCAAACATATTCCATGTTAAAAGCATCTGCAGTTCATAGTTCGTTTTGACATTATAAAAATTTAAAAATTGCAGGGCAATTCTCTTTACAACACAGAATTTTCACCGTGGCCAAAGCAACTTTATGCAATACCACACATAATTACAGCATACTCTCCTTTTTTGGAATACCTTCAGACTTCAGCAATCAGGAAAAAGCCACTACCTGCTAAGGAAACACGACCCTCTTTCACCCTGCTGCTCAGGCCATAGCCAGAAGACACACAGAATGGGTGAAACCAAAAGACTACAGCAGCACTGTTCACACACAGTGAAAACATGTTCATGAGAACTGGCCATTTATTATGTTTAAAAGTTGTAATTTCAGGCTTAAACCAGGATAGCAACAACAGCATGGTCTGCAGGAGTCACTGTACTGGATTACAGAAGGAACTAAAACCCATTACACAATAACCCAAGCTAGCTAGAAAGCATACACTGTACTTTGCCTTTCTCTGGGAGTTACTAAGCAAAAGCTAATATCAGAGAACAGCAAGGAGGACTAAGCAAATCTCTGTCCTAGATTCTGCAGAAACCACATCTTTTAACACAGAAATCCATCCTTATTTTCACAGATTTTAATATAAGGAAAGCCTCTAGAAGAATAAAGGTCTCAGACCACCACAAACTGATCCTTGCACTAAATCAACAGCTGCTTATTGAGACGGATCAGAGCCTTGAATTACACAATCATTTATACATACTAGTATTCTTATAAACATCTTTTAAAAGATGCAGTTAAAAAAGGGATATCCTTCCAGAAGTTTGAAATATTTTGATGGTACCTCAGTGAGGTAGGAAAGAAAACCCAACTGAACACTTTTACATATGCAGGCTGTATTAATCATTTTAACACTCTTTTATGTTTTCACCAAGAAGCCTTCTAGGAGTTTAATTCACTCAGTGTCTGACAGTCAAATCCAATTAGCAATCTGTAAAAAACATGAATCTCTAAAAATCTGAAAAATGCTTCAAACAAAGACTGGACTTGCAATGCCTAATGAATTATACAGGTAATTGTCTTTCAAATGCCTACCAGAACAGACAATACAGCAGATCTTTAGCACCTGGAAAAATATTCGCAAGGATTTGTAATAATGAATTACATGTATGTCAACTCCTTTTTTTAAGCAGACCTAATTAACAGAATTGGTCTCTTTTTTGATAGATCAGAAGTCACTAATATTATCTGCACAGTCTTTATCTACATCTAGGTGTTTTCTGAATGTTTTTGCTACCACCGGCATAAGCAATTAGGAGAATGGAGACATTACAATGACTCCTCACTGACAACCCATAAAGTGTTTTCATCCCATGTTGTCCTGGTTTGAGTGAGAACAGAACTAATGCTGTTCAGTGATTTTACTTTTCAGCTCAGTTCTTCTAACCAGCTGCACTTTCTGAAGGTAGCAGCCTGTTCTCACAGGCAGTGTCTGCTGCTAGCAGTGATAACACCCCATGTTTAGAGTTACTACCAAGGGTTGGTGTGCAGACCAAGGCCACTGCTGGGTCTTGTGTACCACATTGGGGGGTGCAGAAAGTGAAAGGCTGCACCTGCAGGGAGGAGCAAACAGGACAGGTGACCCCAAGCTGACCAGTGAGGTAGCCATTCCATACACATCATATTTGATATAAAGCAGAGGGATCACAAGGGTCAGGCTCTTCCTTCTCTTCTTCTTCAATAGCCAGCATCCAAGGAGGAATCTGTCTGTTCTGCCTTCGATCCCAAACTGTGTGTTCCTGATTACAGTACCAGAATCCAGCTCCTGAATCCAGCTCCTGCCTACTGCTGAGTCCAGTCTGGGACTTGCCCAGTGCCTGCTCCACAGCATCAGTGGTAACAGTGACATAATTGCCATCAAGTAAGCGTTGAGTTCAATACTGGTTTTGTATATATTCCATTAGTATTATTTTCATTACAGCTGTTCTAGTTTCCTTTCCTGATCGCTAAGTCTTTCTCCCTTATTCCCTTCCCCTCTGAGGGGGGAGTGGGTATAACAGAGAATGTCTGTTATAGATCTGGCTGATGGCCGTGACCCTAAACCTTGACACATGGCAATCAAAGTAGATCGCTCTTGGCACAGCAACAGTTAGCTAGCCTTTTTCTGAACAAAGAAGTTTGCACAGAGAAGCCAGCACGCTTCAGAGTATGATCCCAAGCTTATTCCTGACCTGTGTCCCTATAGCAACTGCATAAAAGAGTAAATACAGGAACCTGCCTTTTCTGCCATGGTACAGACAAACACTGCATTCACCAGCAACAGAGAGAGCTGGATGGAATTCCCTCACAAACACACTTACTAGAAAATTCCTTTTTGTGATGCAACGCTATGACATCAAAAGTCCTTTCACCAACTATTTAGTAGCACATTTCTGATAAGCTTCTAAGTAAATTATCTTTAAAGTTCATAAATAATCAGTCTCCCTCTCTTAAGGCTCAAATAGTGGACCTTCCTTCTGCCAAAGACAAAATCCAAACATCCTGGCCATATCAATCAATTTTGAAGACATGTCAACTTTTGATAGACTTCAATAACATTTAAAATGCATGTTTTTCAGCATGACTTTTTCTTTTCTATGAACTCTGTCTGACCTAATAAACACAGCAGACCTAACTGGCAGAATTCAGCATAAATTTGTTGCTGATAAGATCATCCTGATAGCTTCTCAAGCTCTATTTTTACCTCTTCTAATTTTAGCTGTTTCTTTGCTTTACATCTGTCAACTAGGATCTTTATGTAGGTTTTGTATAATTTCACTGGGAAAAATGCAACTATTTAAAGAAAGAAATATATAACAGTGTACTGCTAAGACATGAGTTCTGGAGGAACAAGCAGGTGTCACAGTCATTTTTTTCAGTGCCAGATTTAGCTACTGCCAGCTATCTGCTCACCTCCTACCGACTGAAAACTCCAAGGTCTAACTCTAGAAGTAGAAGGATTGGAGGAAGGAAGCAAAACTGAGTATGCTGCTTAGGGAAAAGATGGAAAAGTAGGTGGAAATGAAAGAGATATTTGGAGATCCCTGGGCAAATTTCCCAAAGTGGTACTATTATCAACACTCAGGTCAGCTGAGGCTTTGTCCATCTAAGTCTCAAAAACCTCTCTCTGGGTAATATATTTCATGTCAGCACTACTCTTCCTGTAAGCAAGTTTTTTATTGACAGTGTCACAGAAGCATTTTCTGTTTTCTTCTGTGTTTCTTTTCTAATCACCCTTTTGCTGACCACAATTGAGCATTGAGTTGGCATTCTTTAAGAGAATGACGTAACTGCTTAACTTGCAGAACCGTGACCCTGAGGTGTAGTAAAACATCAGATCACAACCTCTTTAAGGACAGTAGCTTCCTTTCCTTCTCGATCAAGACATGGAAGCAACATTTCAAAGAATATCTAACAATTTTGTGTTTGAAAACTGAGAGATCAGAAGAGGTAAAAAATATCACTTTCAGGCACTTTCTGTAAGAGAATCATTCATATTTGAATAATCAAAAGAAGAAAATGAAAAGAGGATTCCATGAAACACAGTTACTCCATACAGGGATCAAGGAGGGGCAAATGGAAATGAAATGATACTGTGTTTCTTGTGGAGCTGAAACAAAATTTCAAACACAGAAAGAAGAAACAAAGTATACATCAAATGACACAATCTAGTGACATATGTTGTTGAAGTACAATCAGTCCAAAAGCTCTTGAACATAAAGTTTTATTGCTCCAAATCAAGCCTCAAAATGTATGCCCTTTTACAGTAAATCCCTTCTACAGTAGGCTTCCTATATCAGAAATCTGCACAAGGACATCTAAAAATTAGCAGTGAAGAGGAAGGATGAGCATTTCCTTGTCTTCCTGCTCCAGCTATTGGAGAAAAAAAAAAAAATCAAAAATCAACCTCCACCTGCTACTTCTCTTGTTCAGAAAGCAAGGTTCCTTTCTTCTGCTCTTTGGTATGGTTTCAAAAGGCAGAAATGAATAGTGATGCTCCACAGAAGTCACCAAAAAGTGTATCAGGTCAACTCTGACATACATCTCGATCTACTCCTCAATCTACTCACAGTCAAGAGAACTAGTCTCAAACTGTAAAGTCTTAATTCCTGCACTACGTGAAGCCTCTGAATTTTGGTTAAATGTACTCAAACTTTGCTGTTGTCTTTTTCCTAATTCTTTTGCAAATAGTTCTGCTGAGATAGGCATAACATTTAGAGTGCCTCCATGGTCTGTGAGATTGGTAATGGCTTATGGGGAGAGAGACAGAAGAAGAAAAAAATTACTTTTTAGTGTCAGCGCCTTGCAATACATCTGTAACATTTTATTTTACTTATACATGCACCTTGAGTTTTGGCTAACTTTTATGATGCTTGTTATCATGACACCAAGGTGCCCTTATAGAGCTCTTCACATCATTCCTGAAAGATTTTCATTTTAATGAAGTCATGATGGAAGTCATGGGAGGACGCATGACTGCCAGAATGTTTAACAAGGCTCTTTTTTCTTTTTCTTAATTCAGTGAAGCTAGTTTCCAATACTTGTTTCACTTCTTTAATGCCACAGCATCCTTTATGCTGTTTTTTACTTCTGGGTATACCAATAATAAACACAGTAATTTCACCACTCTACAAAGCTGTGCTGTTCAGGAAGGAGTGCTGCGAAGAGGTGCTTCAGTGAAATACCTGAATAATTGCAACAAGCCAGCTCCTAATCATCTTTGTGGGTCCAAGATATAGCTAGAACCATTACATAAAGTTTATGTTTGGCAACTGTTAGTTACATCATCAGAAGTAACAATAAAAATATTTAATGTTACTGAAAACCTAGTATGTAAATGAAAGTGTTCCTTAAAGCATAATGATACAAAATAACCTTTTAAGATAACCCACGAGAAAACATTTTCAGATGCTAAATGGATAGTTAATATGCTTCTATTTTACCATAAAGCCGAAGAGCAGACTTGAGCTCAGAATTTAGTATTGAGTATTTGTCCAAAATAGATTTGATGAATACACAATTGATGGCTTAACTGAAACTCCAAAACAAAGGGATTTAATAAAATGTTCATATCTTGAAGCAGAAAGAATTAACTTGGAAAGAAACCAAAACTTCTGTGTTTACACCTAGAAAGATACCATCTTCAGTCAGAAAAGAATTGAGAGTAAAGCTAAATCACTCAGCACTGTTTACACCAGTACCTCTTCGAAAGCACTGAGTAAACAATTCTTATAATATCCTCACTTTTATACATACCATCTTCATTGTAGCTGTAATAGAGCACAAGAATAGCTATTCCATACCCCAAGAACAGTTTTCTAGTGCTGTACAGAAGCAGACAATAGCTCTCAAAATAAGCTACAATGGAGACTAAGCAGCATCTACAGATCTGTGTTATGCATGTAATCATTCAATCCATCTATGCAGTTTTCTTTGCTATTGCAAAGAAAATGAAGAACTAAGCTCTAGGAGTATAAAGTATCTCTTGACCCAAGTGTGACAGATTACACTCTAGGAAAGATGCATTCACCTACTGTCTCTGACCTGAGAAAAACCCACTCCCCACCGCTCTCTCTCTTACCATGTGCTCAGACCATGATCCCTGCCTAATACCTCACTGGCCAAACCAGCTCAGGGATAATTATTCCATCTGCACTTCTCGTTGAGGTAAACTAAACTTCATTACATTTAAACTTTCTAGAGGTAATAGCATCACAGAAATGGTGGCAAGTCTTAAACATGTATCAGAAAAATAATATCAGTGAACTTGAGAGTTCTACAGCACATGAATGATTTTTAAAACTAACTCAGAATAATACTAAACGAAAAAGTTGGTTACCTTTTGTATTTTGCCATTTGAAAAGGAAAAGGAAAGATGAATTTCATAAACTCTACGTATCTCCTAAGTTAGTAAATACCTTGAACAGTGATAATTACCCTAAGCATTACTTTCGTAGGTATGTGATCTACTAGAATGTTATGTGATGGAAAATAAAAAATGCTAATAACTTTTGGCATTTTTAACAGCACATGAATTATCAAAGAAAATGGACTGTTTGAGACTGCCATTTAAAATGAAGCCTAATGATCTTTATGAGCTTTCAGCTCAAATAGCCGCTCATGTAAATCATGTAAACCTAAGTTGACTGTGACTGTAATTAATCAATCACCTTCCCTTGTCCACCCACAATTTCTCTTGCTGAAAATTTCAAAGCTTTGGCAGACTGTCCAACAAGAATGAACAGAGGAGAGCGATACACTTGTATAAACCAAGCCTAATCCTATTACATGCTGCTGACTGACTTTTTTAAACCAATTCAGCCTTATGAACATCCATCTGAAAAACTGATTTTTTAATATAATACACTAAATTATTGTACCACATAAACAGTAACCTAAAGATCATACATTAATGGAGTACTTCATAAAACTACTATATTGTTATCCATATAACTACATATAGAAAGATCAAGCAACAAGGAGGATTAGAAATGCTCTTCAAGCTTTTCATCAAGATTTTTCTACTTACTGACTAATCCTTAACCTACCTTTCTAACAGTAGTAACTGTTTGCCTTGCATAACTGCTTACAAGGCAATGCTACTTATTTCTAACTATTTTCCACAAAGCAAGAGGACAATGTACAGTGAAAGTGCAGTAATCCATTTTTTAAAGTATGGGGCTGCTTTTTCTCCCATGTCACAAACAGAAGAGCAGATGGTGGCCTCTCATTAGTCTAAAGTGTTAGTTAACTATATTTGATATCTACCATCACATGGATAGATATGGCCAGATATTTCAATGGCTGGAAAGTTCTCTTATGAGAAAAGACCAGAATAAGTACAAACCCCTGCAACAACAAGGTTCCCTTCCCAGATGTTGCTCTAAATGTAAAACAACGTGAGTTCAGTTCTGTAGTAGTAATTTAGAAAATGTCATGTGGGGATATACTAATTTCTCCCTTCCTCACTAAAATGGAAGCTTAAAGACAAGGGAAAAATCAAATACCAAACAAAGAAGGAAGAAACTGCATGAGCACAAAAGGGAAATGAGACTATGGGTAAATACCTTGTAAACAGCAAGGCATGTTGCGATTATCTATGAAACTGAAATCACCACTAACATCTGGGTATCTAAGGAGTTATCACAAAGCAAACCTATTTCCAGATCTCAGGGAATCTCAGGCACCACAAAAAAGTAACAGGCTGGGTAGGAATGCCACAACACCTGTGCATAGAGTTGAGCATGAGTAGTGTCACTCCAACCACACATTAACTCATACAAAAGTCGCAGTTCTCAGCTGTTGCAGTGCAGTAAACTGCACTTCCCAGTGATATTAAGGATAGAAATGATACTAAGGAAATTAAAGAATCAAGTTAAGAAGCCCAATCTCAAATGTTTGGTAAACAAAGCATTTGCAAACCAACCCTTCACGGCCTTCGATTAGCAGCTCTTACATTTAAGCACAAGCTCTGAGAACAGCACCCTGCTGCTCTGTGTTCTCCATGGCCAGCTTCAGGCACACGTCCCGACAGTTCTTAATGGCATCTGCACAGGGAGGAGGTGGGGGAAGGAGAAGAAACTGAGCTTAATCCTTTTGTTGGGCCAAATCTACACTGTGTCATGCAGTGAAGCATAACCTTGATTTCAGAAGGAATTGTACCTGGGGGAGTTTTCCCTATGAAGAATAAAGAGCTGCACTTTCTTAATTCAATCAGTTAGGAAATGTCTTGGTATTTCACCTCATTTATCTTCCTTCCTGGATAACATTACGCTTTTTTGAGGTTATCCTCATGTTTTTCGGACCTCTTTCTACTACATCCATTCTAAGTTGTGGTGGTCCAGAACAGCACAACCACACAGACTCCCTGGATCTATACCTCCCAGAGAAATCATTAAAAAAAAAATATATATATATATCCAAAAG
>WTSP01000449.1:70239-91617 GCA_025331215.1 Actenoides lindsayi
AAAAGCCAACAACAACAATAAACAAACCAGGCATCATGTGAGTCCATGCTAGTTCTAGCACAGTTTAAAAAACAATTTACATATCACAATTTCTAGTCCAGAAAAGAACTTATGTTTCCTAGATCCAACTCCTCTTGACAAAATAAACGTTAGCAAAGAATGAAACTTGAATATTCTGGGAAATACAGTCAAAAGACACAAGAGTTTGGGGGAGAAAAAAATAATAATAATAAAAAAATCAATAAATGCTAGAAATAAGTATATTAGCAATAATTTAGATCACAGTTTATGTGTACTTATTGTCTGTCAGAAGATTTTTAATCCATTTTTCTAACAGATGGCACTCACACCATAAGCAAATGAAAACACTGAAGAGCTGGAAAATAAACAATCTCCTCCACTCCTTATTACAAACTCCGAGTTGAGGTTCTAGCTCAGCTGGAAATGCAGACAAGCAGACAGGGAGAAAATGAGTCATCTCTCCTGTTCTGCACCACTGTGTTTATCCATCAAGGAACAAGCACTGACAACTTTAATTCTGTCTTTTCTGAGCATACAAGTAATTAGCTTTGAACTTTTACTGATACTCTTCTACTAAAAGGTTTCTTGTGAAAAGATAAATGTGTGCAAGGAGTAATAGAAACTGAACCTCTTCCAGCTCCCTACAATGAAAGAATGGTGGGACGGGAAAAATCAACATTTATCCAGAAGTACTGGAACTGCCTGGCCCAGTAAAATATAATCAGAAAGTATTTATTTGAAGGAATGATAAGAAAATATGAGACAGTACAGAAACAAGAAAACAAAACAACCAAAACCACACACAAAACTTTTCCCTAAAAATACCAAGCACATTTCTTAAGGCTTTGCTCCCAGGTGATGCTATTACCTTTCTTCCTGCTGTTCCCCTTTGCCTCTGCTCTTAGTTTCCACAAGGCAGAAAGTAACCAAATAGAATGAGTAGCAGCTTGAATTAAGCTCCTTCAGAAAAAAACAGAAAAGGGGATGAGGAAACAAGAGATAAGAAACATAGAAATCCTCAAAACAACTCAGAGAAGACCAGAGGGGGAGGAAGGAGGAAAAAAACACGTTAAATGAAGGGGGAAAAAAACAAATTATAAATTCTGCATTGGCTTAAGAAGAAGAAATCTTGATGGAGACCTGAAGCCAACACAGGAACACAGGAAGGCATGGGTCCTAATGGACTCCTCTGAAGAGAGGGTACTGCTCCATTTGGGGGAAAAAGAGGGCTTACTAGTCTACTCATGCAGTCTGTTAAATAACCTTACATGTTAGCTACTAGCTTGGCATTTCCTAATAACAAACTGTTTGATTTATCAATGCAGCTGACAGAGGTAAAGAACAGAAAACCTGTTACAAACTCTGCATGCTGTGGTGAACATGGGATACTGCAGTATGCCTGATCTAGTGTATCTGGCAAAGGAGAACTCAAACATTAAATCTTTCAAAACTCTGTGGGAAAAAAAAAACCTACATGTATATCTGTATATATTGCAAAAGTCAATAAGAGCTTTTCCCTTTTCTTTTAGCGCTCACATAAAATTCAGCATAAAGCATCTGGAATCCTGGTGACTGCATGAACCCCAAGTATTCTGAAAAAACAGCCATCAGAAAATGTTGCCAACTACAGCACTATCAGTCAGAATGCAGATAATGGTTTTCTGATTGCACAAATCAATTTTCATCACTAGTAGCAATTACAACTGCTGAGAGTAGCTATAGCAGACTATATACAACACTGCAAGCAATACATTCCAAGAATATAAACAGGGGGGATGCTTAGAAAACAGAGCTGCTTAATTTAAAACTATGATTCCTTACTGCATGAGGATGTCAGCATCATCAAAACACATCTGAAAGATTGATTAGACCTGCTCATCAGCCAATTAACTCATTCCAAAAAAGCTCATACTTGAGATATGCAGCAAAGTAGAGTCCCTGCATCTGAAATCTATAGTCTAAAAATCTTCAAGCACTTAAGAAAACCTAGAAAGTGTCTCAGAGGTATACCAGGACAAATCCAGATGCAAAATAATAAACAAGTTTGAACAGCCTGATGCAGATTACTTGCGAAAAGCTACCATCTGCATAATATTTATACAGACTAATTGAAGCATGTAAATACACATGCTTTTCATAAAAGAACATGGAAAAGATGTACCGATCTGGGGAGAATTTCCACTTCCTAAGTTTTGTGTGAAAGTTGCTGCAAGCCTCAGATCATTACTGCTGGATTGTCTGGCGTTTCCCACATCTTCAGAATTGAGGGTGGAGGCAGAAAAGAGGGTCAATAGTCCCAAAAGTTCAGTTCCAGGCAATTCTAATTTACTGTGTTGGTACAAATGACTGTGATGAAACAGAGAACAGGAACACTACACTAATAAAATTTGATTTGCTGCTGAAAACATACAATGGAACACAGCAAATGAGCTTGGTAAAAAAGCTTGAAATTTTGTGCTTTAGAATTCAAATACTGGTTATTAGACACTAGTAAGTAGTAGCAAAGAGCAGATTAACAACTGAAGTATCACTCTTAATTAACTTCGTATAGTGGTCTGTTTACTAAGATGAAAATGCCTAAAGGATGGTTTATAAGACTTTAGAACAGGGTTTTTCTCTTGTTTTGTTTTGTTTATTTTCATTTTCTCCTCTTTCTATTCTGGTGGATGTGCTGCTCCAGCACTGTCCATTGCTCTTACTCCTTGGCCAGATTCAGGCAAGGGTGAAGTCACCAGTAAGACTGCTGAGGAGGACATCAAATCAGTGAAGAAACTTAACAAGACATTTTAGAAGCCAAGATGACAAGATGCAGCTAACTTATATATAAATTCCAAGCCACACTGAAGTGGTTGCTACATTTGAATTGTACGCTTTCCACTTTAACAAGAGAGCATATTAAAGAATGAAATGTTTACATATTGATGGACAGAGATCACAAAGCAAAGTCCCAGTGCTCTCTTCTTCCCCTATTTAAGTTTACAGACCATGGTGCTACAGAGTTAGCATGAAAACATTCAATGCTGAAATGGAAATCAGAAGCTCAGGTGTGAAGGTCTGTGCCCTTGAGTATATGTGTTTGCACTTTACAATGCACAAAGCATTCTTGTCTGGTTTCTTGTGTACCTACTGTTTTTCTAGATACATGTATTGAACTGAAATATGCCTGAATTGATGAAATGTGCATTCAGCTGGAAAAATGTATATAACCTTAGCTCCTGGGGTTTAATGATTAGCCTCAGAATGTCATTTATGCAAGATTAACAGAGCTCTCATATTGCTTTCCCCGGGCTCCAGCACACTGCCATAGGCAGGGAGGGACCTAATGGTGGAATCCTGCTCCTAATATATCCACGGATACAAGCAAAGAGGAAAAATGAAATGGAATGATATATACCTCTCATGCTCAAAAGGGAAACAGAGCTCAAGCAGTGACTCAAGTAGTCACTCAATTATTTGTTGATCTCCATTCAAGAGCCTGGGTGGAATGGTGCCAGAGCAGTCCTTAACTCTACAACTACCAAAAGTAATTTGTAACTATACAATCTAAATAAAAAATAACAAACTCCACATAATTCAAGAGGAAGAGAGAAATGTATACATGTTGGCACATACTTATTTCAATTTGCAATCTTGCGACTTTCATAGAATACTTTAGGTTGGAAAAGATCTTTAAGATCATCATGTCCAACCATTAACCCAGCACTGCCAAGCCCACCACTTAACTACATCCCTCAGCAGCACATCTAAACACCTTTTAAATACCTCCAGGGACAACGACTCAAACGCTTCCCTGGGCAGCCTGTTTCAGTGCTTAACAACCCTTTCTATGATGACATTTTTCCTAATGTCCAAAATAACCTCCTCTGGTGCAACTTGAGGCATTTTCCTCTTGTCCTACCCCTTCCTACCTGGAAGAAGAGACTGACCCCCACCTTTCTACAAGGTCCTTTCAGGTAGTGGTAGAAAGCAACAAGGTCTCCCCTCAGCCTCCTTTATTCCAGGCTAAAAGACCTCAGTTCCCTAAGCAGCTCATCCTAAGACTTATGCTCTAGACCCTTCACCAGCTTCATTGCACTTCTTTGGACAAGCTACAGCACCTCAATGTCCTTCTTGGAGTGAGGGGCCCAAAATTGAACACAGTATTCAAGTTGCAGCCCCATCAGTACTGACCATGGGAAGACAATCACTTCCCTAGTCCTGCTGGCCACACTATTGCTGATAAAGGCCAGGAAACTGTTTGCCTTCTTGGCCACCTGGACACGCTGCTGGCTCATGTTCAGCCAGCTGTCCATCAGCACCCCCAGGTGCTTTTCTGACAGGCAGCTTTCCAGTCACTCTTCCTCAAGTCTGTAATGTTGCCTAGGGTTGTTGTGACCCAAGTGCAGGATCCAGCACTTGGACTTACTGAACCTCATACCATTGGCCTTGTCCCTTGATCGAGTGTGTCCAGATAGCCTAAGCCTTTAATGAAAAGAAAAAAAAATGCTCAGATATTTTAATCCCCAATGCCAAAATATTGTCGATTGTGAAATAAACAGAAAATGTTTAGTCTTTAAAACACTGAAGGCTGTGAAGCGCAGCAGTAGAAGTCTAAGATGGCTCCAAAATTCCTCCTCCAATGCTATCAAATGTACATGGTGCTTCTAGAAACAAAAAATTCCCTAAAGAGTAATGAATTGAACAGTGTAATCTTCCTGGAGTTTAATGTAGTTACTGGAGGTATTCCTTCAGTATTGCCCTAGAAATTTAAGAAAGTCATGTGCAATCAAGGAACCCAATAACCTTTGTGCTCCATAACATACCAGAAATCCTCTTCCTCTGCTCTCACAAATAAGTATTACACCTTTCATCAAAAGCTCCCCTAAAACTGAAACCTCAAAAAATAAGAAAAACAACAAAAGTTTCAAGAAAAAAAAGGAGTTTTCTCTCTTTACCATAAATTTGAAAGCAAACACAAAACCAAGCGTAGAGGTATGTCAGACACTGTAATGAAGATGCATTTGTCTTGATCCCCTGTGCATCCATCTCATCCCAGCAGACCTTCAGTAGAAAAGAGGGCATGTGCGAGGTCCATGGGCCCCCTTATCTATGCTTCTGCCAGGACTATGAAGAAATCACCTCAGCAACTGGTAAATCATCAGCTTACTGTATGTAGAGTCCCAGACTGTCATCATATACCACATATGATTAAAAAATAAGAGTTGTGAATATTATACTCACAAAATTAAATTGCTACGGCTACGGCAAATTAGTTTAAATTGTCAATCTGATAAATATGTTTAAAATCCTCAGTGTGCTGGTCACTGCAATGAAAAGCTTCACGGAAGCCTGCATAATTGGCAAATCAATCATCTGAATCCTTCCTTGTTACTTGTTCAGGATTATGATACAGAAATATTGGTTTAATCATATGCATTCTTAACTTCAGAAAAGGCAGGACTTAGAGCTTTACTTAAAGCAATTTCAGTGTTATATTAACTGGAATCATCAACATGTTATTTTCAAAAAAGAAAATACAGGAAATATTTCCATAAAGGCACATAATAGTTATTTTCAAATACTAACTTAAATATTTAAGAATATGTTGATTTTTAAATCAAGTAGTTTGGAATCAGCAATTTCTTTATTTCACATTTAACAACTTGAACTTGAAATCATGATTTTGCCTTAAGAAACCTGTTTGAAATTACTAAATTAGTGGGTTAAAATGTTGATATTCAAAATTAGTCTGTTTATTCACAGAGGTTCTCAAGGAAATTCAAAACCATAAAACCACAAACTGGTCATAAACTACAAGAAATACTTTCTCCAGTGCACCCTTTAAGAGACCTCACTTCTTACTCTATTTATTGAATGGGGATTTATCCAAGGTGGAGTCAATAACACTGCAGCTATCTACTCATCTAATCCCCTGGCTCTAGCACATTCAGCAGAGCGTGCCACAATTTGGTTGTTCAATTCCAGTTGCAGAGAGCCTGACCTGTCCCAGCGCAGAGACGGCTGAGCAAAACCTTACTCACAGTTGTCTCTGTGGTAACAGAAGAAAAAACAGGAGGCTCATCTCCCCTATGATCTTTCCCTTTTGTTAGCATACAGACAAAAAACTGCACTCATACAAGGCTAATGCTTGAACTGAAAGAGAAAAAACCAAAACCACAAACAACTTAAAATGTGAGATACATCTTCTCTTCCCCAAAACAATATGCGGTTATAAAACTGAAGGAAAGTTGCTATTAAAAAGGGTAGACCATGAGTTAAAAAAATTATAAGTAGGCTAAGTGAAAAAGTCAAGAACTCAAGATTCTTGGCAAAGGAAAGGGATGAACATGGAAAGGACAGAGAAATCCTAAAATTAAGAATATCAAAATCCAAGAACCTAAGATTAAATTAAGAATAAGGTCAAATCCCACAAGTGTATGTTTTAAAAGGTGAAAATAAATAAACTGTAAACCCTAAAGCTTTAGTTGAAAACAAATTCCCTTTTCATTTTGGAAAAAACCAGCATGGATTAAGAATAAAGTGCCCTGTCCAGTCAGCAGCAAGACACAACCACCATCAGGACAACAAAATTATACTTAAAGCAGGCATGTAAAAGACATAACTGATGAATTTTTATTTAATGTTTAGAATGGGAAGGTAAATTGCAGTTTTGGTCACATCAGACTTGGTG
This sequence comes from Actenoides lindsayi, assembly GCA_025331215.1. Classification (NCBI taxonomy): domain Eukaryota; kingdom Metazoa; phylum Chordata; class Aves; order Coraciiformes; family Alcedinidae; genus Actenoides; species Actenoides lindsayi. The sequence goes on from WTSP01000449.1 coordinate 76,931, forward strand.
TGCTGTATCCTAGTGAAAGATAATAAGTAATAATCTGTAACCCGAGGAGTTTATAATGTGAGAGAGATGCAGTTAATAAAACAACAACAAATTAGGACCACAGCTGCTTTGAAATGTCTGGCTGCTTGTAATTGTTGATTTAGCCCTTTTCTCCAGCTGCTAAACTGCATTAATATAGCTAAAAATACCTTTTCTGCTTTTTTGGTTCTCCTTATTGCTTTCTCTTTTAAGAAAACACTATGAATTGCCAAAGGAGTTGTATATGGCGAAGTAAGTGGGTCACAAGCCATATTCTGAAAGTACTAGTGAAAATGAAAATGTTTTTGAACTCCTGATTTAGGCAGCCTATATTTTCTAAACTAGTTTCTGTTTCAATGTTTTCTGTGTTTTACTGTTTCCTTTTTTTTTTCCTTCCCCTTCCCCCCACCAGCGTCTCCTAGGAGCTGCTTGAGTCATATTCCACGTGGACTATGGAGAGCTTCAGCTACTGCTGCTTCATCTCTAAGATTCTGTGAAGCAGGGACCATTCTTAATTAATTCCTCAGACACCCAGCAGACGGAAGCTGCCACCTTTATCTACTGTCTACTGCTCCCTTCCACTTCCAGGCATGAACAGCCTGACTCCAAGCTGGCAGCCTTTCCCAGCAGAAGCACTTTCCCTGAAATGAGCCCCATGGAAAATGACAGGACTCAGCTGCACACAGTTCTGGCAAAAAATAGCCTCCAAACAAAAGAAAAAGCCCAACAGTTTTCATCAAGGAGACATGTCAGCTCCTGAGGCTTGCACCTTCTTGCAGAGAGTGAGCTAAGCACTTCAGAAATAAAATTAAGTCAAAGTAATAGTGGGTTTGCACAGTTTATACTGTCACAGAAAGCATATGCCAATGTCACACTAGACTAGGACTAGTAAATCAGCTTTCCAAGCGCAAGTATTAGAAGAGAAGCAGAGGTGCATCAAATTGTGGTTTTATCTCCCACAGCTTTGGGCATGAGGCTCCACAATTCACGCATCTGTACCCAGGGACACACCCCACACAAATGGACAGACCATTCCTCAGTAGAGAGCAACTTCATTCATTTTCCAGCAGACTCACTTGCTTGGCAAAGAATAGGATGGGAGAAGTATATCACTGAACAGATCCTTTTGAAAGGAATAGGTTTATTTTTCCAACTGCTGAAGAGCGTGACACTGGGGGTTTTTTATTCCTTAAAAAGAGGCAAAATTAATAAGCAGCATTTATGAATGTGATATAGCCTGATTCGATCAATGTTTTCTCCCTATATTAAAATATTTGTTAATCATTCACTCCATAATTTTCCTAAAATGCTTGCTCAATACATTAAAAAGTATGCATTCAATTACATTCAGAAAATTTCTATTGCTTGATTGGGGAGTCATGCTGCCAACAGCTCTCAGAGCCTGCCATCTCTGAAGACAGAATCATACTTAATACTTAGTGTAACTAGGCTTTTCATCTTAAACTGTAATTACTTTCCACTTCAGAACTAGAGAATGAAGCATCTTCCCCTACTTAAGCCTCCCAGCACACAGCCAGCTTGCAAAAAATTGGACAAAGAACATTATCGATTTTCTCAAGGGAGTAAGATATTTGCTAACTGCCAAGAACAAACCACAACTATTCATGTGTATCATAAGGAGATGCAGCATGAGAAATGACACACATTACCCTGTCCATATTCTGGAAAATCATTGCAGCTGAATGAAATCTCAGTTTGCCACAAACCGAGCAATATGGAAAACTACAACAGCCTCTAGGAAATCAGCAATGAACATGGAAAGAAAGAGACAGCAAAGGTTTTCTTTGTGGGTCTAACAAGGGGAAGAAATAAACTTCAGTGTAAATATTTGCTATTTAAAGAAAAGCATCAGCAGAAACAGGTTTAAATGAGATTTGACTAAAAAAATAAAAATAATAAACTTACTGCCTGCAACTTACAAACATGACCAAGTATTCAGAGAAAAAAAAATAAAATGGCATCAGCACTACAGCTGAAATTGCAACTCACCTGATAAAAAGAATAAAAAGATTGTAATTCCAAAAGGCTTCCATACATTTTATATATTTATGTAGACACACATATACATACATGCACATATTTATGCTTTCTTAGTATCCTTCCATAGCAGGTCATTATAACCACATTGGAGCAAGGGAGCAAGAAAAAACATGCAAACAGAAAATGCCTTTCAGGAGTCAATAATCACAACATTGCTTAAAAGGAATTAAATAATTAAAAAAAAAAAAAAAATAGTTTCAACCCACAACCAGCAGCTTGATCAAAACAAGAAAAATCCTTACCTGTGCGTTCTTATTCCTGGCTTCTCTCCTTGCTGCTTTTTCTTTTAGCCTTTTCTCCTAAAAATAAATAAAAAAATTAAAAAATGCACAGTTTTGAAGCAAACTTCTGGGTTTCTTTTTCCTTTTAATATTTTAAGATTGGAGTTGAAGCCATCTGGATATTTTTAATGCACACATACTACACTGGTGGTATACACCTTATTGTTACCGATGAAACATGATAAATAAAAAGGATTTGATTATTATTCAGTCTTCTTACTCTTAAATGAAATAAAACTACAAGAATGATTAAAAAAATCACATTCTATCTTTACTGAGACTAGTTACTCTTAAAGGAATGATGCAGCTAAGTATTTAGATAAAGTTAGTACTTGTCTCTAAAACAAGGTGGCTAAAATTGCACCAAGAGATCCAACTTTTCTCAGTGGCTTAATATGAAATCCAATCCATTTAGCTAACTAAAATGATGATTTTTCATAACTTCAGGATTGCTAAAGCAAACGGGGAGTGAAAGCTAAAACATCTTATCCAAAAGTTTTGTATCTCCATTATTAACAAACACTCTACAATAGCATTTGCTTAATAACTGCATTGATTCAGAAATGATAACGTTAAGTTCCCTCCACCAAAGGGATTCTGCTATGGGAAAATGAGCAAAACACAATGATAAAATTAATTCAAAGTTATCTGTCAGATTTCTGAGCATACAAAAGCGGCCGAAGTATTTAATTCAACTGACATTTATTGCTGCTTTTTCATTGTTGCTGTTCTCATTGGTATTGGTTTATTTTTGAAACAACTGAAGCATTATCTCTAATTTAGACTCTATCAGGTCCTTGAAATTGAACATCCTTTAAATCATCTATTTCATGAGGCAAGGGCAAAAAAACAGGTAGGGACATGTCCCTTAGAAAAAACACACCACTCCTTCTTTTTCTTTTGTCTTAATGATGTCAATGACATTGATGCTGATGACATTGGTGTTTAAACTTTTTTATGCTAGCACAAAAATGTTTCTGGAATGTAACTCTCTTCAGTTTCTTTCAGTAACACAGGTCATTCCTAGCATCAGCACATTTAGAACCAAGACCACACAAAAGGGGACATTAGCATCAGACCAGGGACAACACCTCGGCACAGAGAAGACTGAAGACCAGTCACATTTCAGCTCACTTGTGGGAGTAACAAGAAAACTACAGTCCTAGTACCACATTACCACAATCATCTACCAAAGCATATTGGTAGGTACCACACAAAGTTGTTTGGAAAAGCAGTGTGATTGAATGCAGACCTGGGAAAAGAAGAACACAGTGGCCAAGATTTTCAAAATTGGTGTCTAATTTTAGTTTCTTTTGAGCCATTTGTCTGGTATGTGCCATTTTCTAATCTCCCAATTGCCCCAAATACAGAAGTGTTAGCTTACTTTCAAACTCTCTGAGTAAGTCAAACTGTTTTCTCCAAATCAAAACTAAACAGATCAAGTTCATCTGCCTCCACAAAAGACAGGGACATAACTGCATGAGGTTTGTATGTCCTTGCTTTGTACAGTTTTCCAATGATGTGGGCAAAGCTGTCTGGTACAGACACCTCAATACACTCAGAGCTACGTGCCACGGCCTTCAACGCATGCTAGGAAACAAAACAAAAAAAACCCCACCACAGATAACACATTTTTCTTATTATTTCAGGTTTGTTAAAGTAAGAAAAAGCAATTAAAAAAAAAAATAAATTACACTTAAGGCTACAAGGGCATTGTATGAGGCAAAAGAAGCCACCAGGACCCAAATACTGTCTGGTCCAGACACAGGTAGCCTGCTCTCCATGACTGTAGACCCAAACATCATGACCTCATGGTCATAAAATGGTCATCCATATTATGACCACTCCTTTTCCGAGTCAAATTTCTATTTATTTCTGATCATTTTTACTTATGCCTTTCTAATGATTTTACTTAAGTTTTTCACTTTCACCCACTCTGTTTTTAAATGGTTTAGTTGTGCATTTGGGGTCTCTCATTCTTCTGCTACAACTGTGATCCTTTGCAAACGTTACGGCTGAAAAAGTGAAAAGAGAACAGAGCTAGAAAGTAACACACTAAATATTCCAAAGCAGGATAAAGCAGTTTTCAAACTGGATAGCCCAAGAAATTTTAGATAGAAAAGTTCTATGGTACATGAAAAGACAACGTCTTAACTACATCCACAGGCTTAAGCCAATATAGCAGCAGTCAAAGTTCCAGCTCAAGGGATTTACAACAGAGCACTGAGAAGACAGTTATGAAAGCAGGAGATTGACATAATGTCATAGAAGAAGAGTATGCCAGACAGCATAATATATGTAAGTCTCTAAAGAACAATAAAGACACAGAAAGCTTCTAAAATTAATAGGTGCAGAGACCGAAATCAGTACAAAAGGAAAGCAAGCGAGAGTGGCAATCAACAGGAAATGCTGTCAAGAATTACACACACACACACACACAGTAAGTGAGAGAGAGAGGATTTGGTTTCTTGTCAATGAAAAAGAAAAGAAGACTTTGCATAGGGAGCATCCATGTTGGCACTAAGCTGGCATCAGAAGTGCACTTCAGAAGCCAATGTCCTGATCAGACCCAATCCCACTGTGTTTCACACCATACTACGGTCTTCAGGAGCACAGCAAATACACTCCAGCTAACGCTGGGTACTCAAAAGGTCACAGGATCATTCCGACTGGGAGGAACATCAGGAGGTCTCTGGTCCAACCTCCTGCTCACACCAGGGTCAGCTCTGAGGTCAGGCCAGGCTGCACAGCACCTCATCCAGCTGGCTCAAAATCCCGAGGCTGGAGACTGCACAACATCTACGGGCAATTTGTGCCACTGCCTGACTGTCCTCACACGGAAAAAGTTTCCCTTATATCCATGCTGAATCTCTTTGTTTTAACTTATGGCCATTGTCTCTTGCCCCCTTGTTCTGCACTGCTGTGAAGAGACTGGCTCCATCTTTCACTCCTCCATGATGTATCTGTAGGCATGGGGGGCTGCTGTCAGGGGGGGCTGCTGTTAGGTCCCCCCAAAGCCATCTCTGCTCCAGGCTGAACAAGCCCAGCTTCCCCAGCCTTTCCTCACAGGACCATCATCTCCACCACCTCAGCTGAACGCACTCTAGTTGGTCAGTACCCAAAGTGATTCAGTTCAAAGCATCAGACAAGAGCTAATACAGTGTAACCCACCATCACCACCACACAACACGCAATCTGGTTCTCAGCACCAACTATCTTACTCTACCATCTTGCTCTTGCTGGGCTATTTTGCTTGCTAATGCAGGAATAGCCATCAGGCTTTACCTTAGGCTACAATTCAAGAAAAATAAATCTTACTAAGGCACTGCTTAAATTTATTTGCAGCTCCAACCACATATGTAAGTACATACAGTATGCTGAGCAAATACTTAAATACTTTTCCCCAGTCAGGACCTTATTTCCTTTTACCTCAAGGACAACTATATATTCTACTGTGCCAAGGTAATATCCCCACATAATAAAGACACCCTTTTATATGACTACATAAAACCCAGAAATTAACTACTTTGCCTTAGGTTACAAAGAAATGCTACAGCACAGCCAGAAACACAGATCCCCAAAGACTCAGGTGAGTATTTTAACTACGATGTCATTTGTTCTCACTTTGCTACTTTTAGGAAGAAAAACAGGCACGTGCAGAACACGCACGGACAAGGTACTGTAAGACAGCTGCAGAAAGTAATCGAATGAGCCAAACTTGTACCAGTCAGTTTGATATTGATTTATTTCATGTGAATACATTCTGTTCATCTATGGATAAGGCTGTAACTATCTGTAATGAACTAAGTTGTCCAACACTGGTCTTCACAAATGGGAGAAAATAACAGAAAATTCTGGATTTTCTTAGAATATGTGAAGTGTTAACACAATAAAAACACCAGATTTTATCACTGTTCTTTCAAGCTACAGATCATTACTTGTGAAAATAGCACATTATTTAGAGATTAAATGGATTTTTCTTTTATTTCCATTTTCTAAGGCAGGAAAGCAAAAGATTATGTTTCAAGTTATGAATACTTAATTATGTATGTTACTGGCTGACACTGTTAACAGCGTAGCTTCTTAACACAGGCTCTTAGATATCCAATTATAATCTGATTAAATACTTTTATCTACACGGTGAAGTCACACCCCCATATTTTCTTTTGCATTTATACTGAATAGCTCTCCTTTGCAACCATAGAGCACCTACTTCCCAGCTGAAAGATCTAGTTATGTCCTTTCTGGGCTATCAACGCTGAGGATAAGAAAGAAGTACAAACAAAAATCAGTGTAATAATTTGTTGCAGCTAAACTCCTAAGTGCTTCTAGACACTTTAGACCAAAACCAAGCAATGTCACCTAAAAGGCAGTAGGCAGAACAATAATTTATTATCTTAGCTCAGCAACATGGTGTATGTAGGTTTTGAACAGTGGGTAAATGCAGATTACTAAATGTCATTTAAGGAGCAGCTGGGGTAGATCGAGAACCAAAGATTCACGGACTTAGGAAATGGCAGAGGTGATGGAATCAATGTGTTTGAGTAGCACAACACAGGCTGTAGGACTGAATCAATCTACTGCAGAAGTCATATCCTGGTTTAGAAGAATGTTCTATCAAGATTGTAAAACACTTCCCTGAAGGAGAGCATACACAATCAAAACTAGCTGCTGTTACTGGTTACTGCTGTTACTAGTCTGACCCTACTTATATTTGATTTCTAGACCATGTCTAAACTGTCTAACTTGTCTCTCGACTAGTGTGAAGAAACCCCCATTATCAAAGTTCAGGTCCTTATGTAGATACACTCCTATCATGCTTCCTCTTAATTTTTTTTTTTTTTGCAAGGTGAAGAAAATCAACTCCGGATGTCCCTTGGCATATAGGTTTACTTTCCTAAATATTTCAGGAACAGACATATTTGAGATCTCACCATCTCCCCAATCCTACCTGTCATTTCTGTTTGTATATTCAATAATTCTAGCAGCCCTTTTGATCCTGTCAGAAAAACACCACTGCAATAGTTTACGTTGTCTTGATCAACTGCCGTATCACCCAAACCTTTTTCATGGTCTATATCTCTAAGGGAAGAATCTCAGTCCTAAAATCTAATCTAAATTTGTTCTTTCTAGAAATTCATACTTCTGCCTATCTTGAAACACAGCCTTGTTTAAGCCCAACTTAGCAAGAAAGCTTTCTTCCATGCCACTAAAAAATAAATAAAATCTTGAAATAATACAATTCCCACGGAAAGAATCCCATAGGTCCACTAAATCAGAAGCCACTGGTTTGGGATGTTACAGTTACTGAGGTTTTGGTCCATTTATTTTGTGGCATGTTTATTTAGTAATCAAAACACTGAGGTAAAAAGCCTTGAAGAAATTTCAGTGTATTTACAAACCATACTCTGCTCTAATAAAACACATAAACACACATTGTTTACTACACATCTACTTTCCACAGAACCACACTGGTTAGAATTATATTCCTTTCATTTAGTTCTTCATTAACAGTATTATTTAGCTCAGAGATCTTCTTGATCAGCTTTTTAAAATTTCCTGCAAATGAATCTTTTCATTCTCTCCGTCTAGTTAACAAGGATGTCACTAATCACAGGGAAGAAGGTTTTTAGCCATCATCATGTAATATGGTTAAATCATTTAGCTTTCAACTAAAAGAAGTATTAACAGTTATTGAAACCTCCTACCTTTCCTGCATTGGAACCAACAACAGAAGCAGCTCTGTCTAACAAAGAGCCAAAGCCATGGATAAAGTGTTCGTTTATATATGCAAGAGCTACTCCCTGTTCTTAACTCTGAAGTTAACAGATCCACCACTGGCTTCTTTTCACACCCTTATTTCCTCTTTCTTTCACTGTTAGGTTTTAAAACAAAACCTCATACCCTTTCTACTTCTCCTCAAAATTCCAACACACTTATTAAAAAGAAATACTGTAACATTTACATTCCACATTCTCAAGTTGAGGGGAAAAAAAAAAAAGATTAGTAGCATGGTAGCTTTCTCCACTTGGTGAAGTTAGGACTATGTGAAAGACATGTATATAGACAGTTTAAAAGCCAAGTTTTTAGCTTAAAAAAACCCAAAAAACAAAAAAAAAACCCAAACAAAAAACACCAAAAAAAACCCAACCAAAAACATCCAGCAATTTTGTAACCTGGATGTTCTTCCCTACCCCCACTCCCCAGGAAATTCCCTCTTCCTTTGACTTCTCTACAGTTGATCAAGCATTCATTTCAGAGGATTAACTGTGACATTAAAAAAATACATTTGCCATGTATTATTAACAGCTTTGTTTCATATAGCAATTTTTCTTTCAGCTTTTCTTATTTGTAAACACAATTTGTACAATGGAAGACTCCTTTCTTTCTCTTAAGGAATTTGTACACAAGCGCTAACTGATAAACTGCAGTTTTACCAGGCTACAATTTCACTGACTTCTTTTATTTGCTTACCTAAAGGCAAGAAACAGTTTCACTCAATACAAGCAAAACCAACCTATTTCATTGTATTGGGTCTGACTGAGTTAATTTCCCCATAGCAGCCCTCCCAGTGCTGTGCTTTGCACTGAGAGCTGGAAAGGTGCTGGTAACACACCCGTGCTGTGGCTGCTGCTGGGCAGGGCTCACACAGCACCAAGGCTGGTTTTCCAACATTCCCCCTGCAGTGGGATGGAGTGGACGAGATCTTGGGAGGGGACACAACCGGGACAGCTGACCTAAACTGACCAATATGATGTCAGCTCAACAATAAAAGCTAGGAAAAGAAGGAGGGGTTTGGGCACTGGCTTGTCTTCCAGAGCAACCGCTATGAGTTTGGAGCCCTGCTTCCCGAAAAGGGCCAGACATCACCTGCTGATGGGAAGCAGAGAATAAATCTTTGTTTTCTTTTGCTTTTCTTTTCATTAAACTGCCTTTGTCTTAATTTGTGAGTTTCATATTATTTTCTTCCCCCTGGTCCAGCTGAGGGGAGGGGGGCTGGTGGCGAAAGAGCAGGTTGGGGCTTGGTGGGCACCTGGCATCCAGCCAAGGTCAAACCACCACATTCCTGTAAAAATTTCATGTTTATCTTCATCATCTGAGGTATTTTTATTTAAATGCCCAAGAACTCTCATAGGTTTTGATCAAAGGTTTTAAAACTGCGATTTTAATAATTAGTCCTTTACATACTGATGCCATAATTTGGAGCTACCAACCTATCCTATTTAACATCTGAGGTTATGGTCTACCACACAGATCTCGGAGGTGGTGAAGGTTTGGAACAGCCTTGAAAAATATGGCTGTCATTTGCAAATATAACTTAGTTGATACCAGTATTTGATATTTCTCAGTATTTTACTATCTCTTGTTATTTTATTGGGACATAGTTAAGCAGATTCAGACATGCTGCAGAAAATGCACAAACAGATGTTCAAAAGTCCATGGTATCTCTCATGGCATTGTCATATTCAAAACCTGGCTTCCACCCAACCTTTGAAGTACAAATGTGCTCTGAAAAGTGACTTAGTAAATGGCACTGTGGTATCACACATTTCTCTCAGATTTCACACCAAGTTTGCTATGCTTACACGCAAAATAGGTTTTTATTATTATTTTTAACTGCTCAGCTCATAAGCAACTTGGTATCTGAAAACTCAGCTCTAATAAATATGGCACCAATTCACAAAGCAAGATTAGTAACTTCTAGCTACACAGTCATCACCCATGTGAGCCAATACATGATCAAATTGTGTCTTCTTCCATGGTGGTCTTGCTCTGCACAGGTAGATGTGCTCTACAAAACTAGGATTACTGAGAACTATTTATTAATTACTTCAAAATAAACAGAATGGGGAAGGATTGAATACACATTGAGTATGAAAACTCTGTCTCAGCAGTCACTTTTTGGCCATTGCTGCATTTTATATTGTTATGTAGTTTAATATTTGTTTTGTTATAGAGATTAACAGATCATCAACATGTAAGTAATGCTCCAATCACCAAAACAAACCAATATTCCCAACTGAAACATAATATTGAATCAACTTATTAGTATTTCTTTCAATATTAAAAAAAAAAGTCATCTGGAAATTAGGTGCAAAAGTAGTCACTATTAAATAAAAAAAAATCTTAATACCTTCAGTGAAAAAAGCAAAAGCTTTTTGATTATTCTGTGTGTGTTTCATTTTGGTGGCTTTTTTAACCTCTTCACATTTGGTTTTAGAAATCTATTAAATAATCTCTTCAAGCAACAAACTATATAATCATAATGATGTAAATCTCATCTGTAAACCTGATATTAGAGCTGATGTTTACTTGATAGTTAGGGAAACTCAAACACATGTGTCTACTTTGACCTATTTAAGACCTCCCAGGAAAAGTGTGGCATCAAAGGCAAGTGAAAGACAGCACAGTGACAATCTTAAACATTAAATATGCACTGGGAAAAGTCTTAGAAGAAGTTGGGAAAAAAAGGCATTCTCATTTAAAAGAAGAAAACACAAACTAGCAGAAACTGACCCTTTAAAGGACAGTGTTAGAATGAAATCAACACAGGAAACCAGTGGACAAAGCTGAACAATATTCCTGTCTCATTTAACATCTGAACACTCCGAACATGTTTTAAGGATAGAATTATTTTTTTTCTAAGTTGATAAGTATGCCATCTAGTTGAAACATAGTTATATTTAACATATATATTGTTGCAAATGCTACCTGTGATGTACATCAACCGAAGAGGAAAGGACATATATATACATACCGTTTGTTTGTGAGAAACAGCCTTCCAATAAGAAAGAGTTATTAAATCATAGGAATCAAAATACAGAGGTAGTCCAGTAACCACCTTTTTTGTGTGCGAATGGAATCTGAGCCAGATTCTGAATCTACAAAAATCAAAGGGATTCTTTCAAGTGAATTCACAGACCCTTCCATTCCACCCTGTGTACATATACACAAACACACACAAAGAGGGGGGGGTAAAGGTAACCCTAATTCAACTCAAAATGCAGTTTCAACAGAATGACATGAAGAATTAAGTTAGTTAATGGTGTTTAGAAGTAACATTTAAAGCTGTGAACCAAATTCTTAACGACAGTGTCAACGGGAGTTGCACTGCAACACACACCAGCATTTGCTGGGGAGAAGTAAAGGAAATAAGCCGAAGGAGATGCACTTCATCTGATTCTGTGGCTGCTTTTGCTTTTGAAGGGATGATACCATTTAAGATTGTGAATTCATAATCTAGACAGGCCACAGACTCTTGAGCTGTCTTAATGCAACTGCTCTTAAGGAAGTGCCCAGGTCTCATACCCCAGATCTGAGAGAAGACAGAAAACTCCCACAACTGTCTGTGCCTGCTCATGCAGATACAGGTAGGCAGCAGTACCTGAGTCTTCAGCAAGAGAAGGGTGCAGCTCCCATCAGAAGCTGCTAGGTTGCCTCAACTAGCTATAAAAGGTAAAGGTCAGCATTTGGGGCAGTTGTGCCATTACACCTTCTGGTGGGACAAGCAGCCTGACATGGAATCTCCCTAAGGCTGCAACTCCCCCTTAGCTGCAGTTAAGCCGGCACTACTTCAGCCTCCACCCACAGCTGCATTTTCTGATTAGGGTGTATACAAACAACCTCCTCACAGTTATTTCATCTTCGTATTTTTCCACATCAACAAGATGATGCCAAGAACTCTGATTTTGCTGGAAAACTCTTAGAAAACACTCAAGGGCACTCGAAGCTCGAAGTGTAGCCCATCCAGCTGCGGAAGTGAAAGAAAAGCAAACAACGAGCAAGCCCTTGCCTCTGCCAGCAGCACAGCGAGGCCGGTTGGATGCTGCTGCTAAGACTGAAAAGGGATGTCTGTCAACCCACTTGTCAGTGTCCATTCCCCTTATCTTAATAGCTCTGCGCTTGGAACCTAACTGTGGCACTGCCAGCACACAACGGCTATGAAAGGGCTCAGATAGGCTTTCTAACAAAGTAACACTCTCTTGATTTATTTTACACATCTCTCCATCTCTAATACTTTTCTTTGTCACTGTTCAGCTAAACGCTCCTCTCAGCAGCAACCTGTTCCCTTTATGTTTTGTTCCTACGCTGGTACGCTCTTTACGTGAGAGAATTTTATCATCCTCACCCAGCACCACATTCAACCAACTGTACAATTACACTGAAATCTGACAGATTTCACCTCCAAGTGAAGGACTATTCAAGTGCTTTACTTAATAAAGAGCATAATATTGCACTGAGATATTTTTTTCCCCCTTCAGATTATATCTTCTGAAATATGATGCAATCTCTCTTCAGAATTAATGTATTGATTGATTTCAAACTACAAATACTATTTTTCATGGGTGCATTTATCTTCCAGCATACTGAGTGGTTTGCACTGTTGTTGTGGTTTAACCCAGCAGGCAGCTAAGCACCACACAGCAGCTCGCTCGCTCCCCTGCAGTGGGACTGGGGAGAGAAGAGGAAAAAAGGTAGAACTTGTGGGTTGAGATAAAGACAGTTTAATAGGACGGAAAAGGAAAGGAAAATAACAATAGTGATAAAAGAATATACAAAACAAGTGATGCACAAAGCAATTGCTCACCACCCACTAACTGATGCCCAACCAGGCCCTGAGCAGGAAGCCACCACCCCCGTAGCCAATTCCCCCCAGTTTTATTGTTCAGCATGATGTCATGTGGTATTGAATATCGCTTTGGCCAGGTGGGGTCAGCTGTCTTGGCTGTGTCCCCTCCCAATTTCTTGTGCACTCTCAGCCTCCTTGCTGGCAGGCCAGCATGAGAAGCTGAGAAGTCCTTGACTTAATGTAAGCACTGTTCAGCAACAACTAAAACATCAGTGTGTCATCAACATTATTCTCATCCTAAATCCACAACACAGCACTGTACCAGTACCACTTTCTTCCTCACTGGGAAGAAAATTAACTCTATCCCAGCTGAAACCAGGAAAATTGTATAGCATCTATTTTTATTTTTATTAGTTGCAATTTTTTTTAAATCATGAGTAAAAACTTGATAAAGAAAATCAATGCGGTATTTTTTCTGTTTCTTGAACTGTTACGCACAGTACTCGGTGATTTATTACAATATGCCACAAGTACTTTGGGGATTATTTTATAAAACTAGAAACCAAACATGTTTAAATCATAGCTACTCTGCCATCCACAGAAATCCTTTGCAAAAGCAGGACTGGAAGTGAGACAGAGCCTAGAGCCCCAGTTGGAGGGAGGCTGCCAAAGGAAGGGGCAAGGCTCAAGGCACTCTGTTCCACGAGCCTTCCCACCTGGGCCACGGGTGAGCCAACCATGGGGTTGCTCAGCCAAGGCAGGGGATGAGGTTTGTGGCAGGGGCCAGAGGTAAGAGAGAGACAAAGGCTACAACAGCATTACACTAAGCAGTAAACCCCAGGAAATGCAGCGTGGCACAAGATACACAAAGGAAAAATCATCCACTATAAATATCAGCTGACATACCAGGTCACACTGCTCTTCTCCTACTAGTTAAAATCACCAGAAGTATTGCTTTTAAAAATAAACTCACAGTTTGATTCTAACCTTTGGCCAACTGCAGGCTGTAAAGGAAATATATTCTTCTTAAGTGAAACTACATCTCTTTTTCAACTTTCTGTATCAGGTGCATCTTTCACTGGATAAATTAAATTCATAGACATTTTAAGTCATCATGACCATAGTTCTCCAAGTACTCTCTCCAAGCATGCTAGATATCCTGTATAGCCATAGAGTACCTTTTCTTCCCCATATACCCCCAGAAATCTTCATAGTTTATAAGCAAACCCTCAGTAAATCTGCAGATGACACCAAATTGGTAGGGAGTGCTTATGAGGAAAGGCTGATGGATCTGGGGCTGTTTAGCCTGGATAAAAGAAGGCTGAGGGGAGAACCTTATCGCCCTCTACAACTACCTGAAGGGAAGTGGTAGCAAGGTGGGAGAGACCTGGGAGTTCTGGTTGACAGCTGGTTTAACATGAGCCAGCAGTATGCTCAGGTGGCCCAGAAGGCCAACAGCATCTTGGCTTGTATCAGGAATAATGTGGCCAGCAGGACTAGGGATGTGATTCTCCCCCTGTACTCAGCACTGGTGAGGCCTCACCTTGAGTCCTGTGTGCAGTTCTGGGCCCCGCACTTCAAGAAGGATATTGAGGTGCTGGAGAGGGTCCAGAGAAGAGCGATGAGACTGGTGAAGGGACTGGAGGGAAAGTCTTATGAGGAGAGACTCAGGGAACTGGGGTTGTTCAGCCTGAAGAAGAGGAGACTCAGGGGAGACCTCATCACTCTCTACACCTACCTGAAAGGTAGTTGTAGGC
>WTSP01000450.1:7220-21152 GCA_025331215.1 Actenoides lindsayi
AGTTCTGACTTATTGGATTAAAGGGACGGGGAAACGCAATTCCGCCCAGCCTCATTTTAATACGCGATTGTGAAATTGCTCTTTTGAGCCTCTCGTCTCAGCTCCGTGCCCGCTCAGTCGGGGGGGGACCCTCGGGAGGGGACCCTCCGGGGGGGGACCCCCCGGCTGCGCCCCCCGCTCCCCGTCCAAGCCCCCGGCGCGTCCCTACGGGGCCTGGGAGGAGCTTTTGGGGCGACCAACCGGCCCCGCTGACGAGCCGAGCGGCCGGGGAGGGAAGGAGCTTTGTCGGTCCTTTGCTGCTGGGGAGCAGCAGTGCAGGGAGCTGGGGGGGGGAGGCTCAGGGGGTCTCCCCTCCCTAGGGCATCCCCCCTCCCCAGGAGGGTCTCCTCTGCCCCTCTCCCACCGCTGGCCCGGGACACGGCCCGGGTCCCAAAATAGAAGGACAGAGACAACCCCTCAACACACATCCCCCGTCCCAGCTCCTCCAAACCCACCCCTTCCTGTCCCTATCCTGCCTGCCCTGCCTATTCCTGCCTCCCCTGCGTGCTCCTTCCCCTGCCTGTCCTTCTCCGCCTTTGCTCTGACTATTCTTGCCCTTCCCACCCCTGCCCTGCCCTGTTCTGCTTGCCCCTGCCCTGTCCTGCTTGTTTCTGTTCTGTCCTTGTCCTGCCTGTCCCTGCCTTGCTTGCTCCTGCCCTGGCTGGCCCAATCTATACCTGCCCTGCCTGCCCCGTGCCCTCCCCAGCCTGCAAAGCCCCCCTCCAGCTCAGTGGCCGATGCCCTAGTCAGTGGGGACAGCAGTCCTGGGATTTGGAGGGACAGTGGGTGCAGCTTGGGATGGATAAACTGCAGAGCCCACCCGGCCATCAAGCATTTGGGGGAAGGAGGAGGCGAACAGGCAGGCTGGGGGTTCGAGGGGATGCTGCCTCTCCCCATCACCCGGGAAAAAGACACTTGGGCGTTTGCATCCCAGGGGCTTTTTCCTCTGAGCTGGCACCGAGTGGCAAGTGGCTGGCACGTCCCCAGAGTGACAGCCCTGGGCGTCACAGCCAGTGGCCCAGCGACCTTCTCCTCCAAAGACGCTCCACGTCCATCCTTCCTCGGGGCAGGAATCGCCGCGGCCTCCGCTGTGGCCATTCCCCTGCAAGGGCTCCAGCAGCCCCGTGCCGACTGAACGCCGGGCAGGAGGCAGGAGCAAGGGAACCAGGCAGGCGCTGGTATTACTGTTCTTTTTTTTTCACACTACACACTTGGCACTTAGACACGTCCAATGGGTTATTTCCCTACCTCTGCCTTTGATCTTTTGAGAACTAGGCAGCGTTATAAACACCGTTCCCCTCTTTTCAGCCATTTTGCGTTCCTCGTGCAATTAATGTGCAGCAGTCATTCCTTTCTTTGCCTCTTCTTCTTCTTCTTCTTCCTACTTCTTCCAGAGAAAACAGGCACTCCCGCCCACACTGTCCCAGTAAGATTTATTTCTTCCTTCTCGTGTCATCACCGACACAGTAAAATAAAAAAATACATATTTTGCTGGACGAGTCTGATGAAATTATGGACGAGCTGTAAACACAATGCCCCGAACCTACTACACAAGATCTGTTACTATTATTAATTCGTTAACCCGGCAAAACTTACATCCAGAAATGGATGCTTTATGCTAATTATTTAGTAAAGGGTTGGTTTTTTTTTTTTCAGCAAATCTCTGGAGTTTCTGCATTTGTTTCGCACTTAAAAGAACTTGGTGCCAGCGTAATCAGCACATTAAAGTGCATCCTTCATTAGAGGAGAGGGAGCAGGGAGCAAGTCTGTCCCACCTGCCTCTGTGCCATCTACCAGGTGACCTTGGAGAAGGTCATTCCTTCGGAGTTCTGTGTTTAATTATTATTATTATTATTATTATTATTATTATTGTTATTATCCCCTCTTTTCCCTTTCCCCATTGAGAAAATTCCCAGCCTTTCCCAAGGCACTCGGGGAAGACCCTCAGAGTTAAAGCACTCTCTCCCTGGCTTTGCTGCTGGAGATGTGACCCGTTGCCTCTGGAGCTGGAGGTGGCAGGGGGTGGTGGGGATGAGGATCCACACCAGACTCCTCAGCACCGAGGGGACCTCTGCTTCTCATTTTGTGGAGGTGGTAAAATGCAAAGGCAAAAAGAATGTTTCTAGGAGATAGGTTGGGAGGGGTTGAGGAGACCTTGAGTGGTTTCTAAGTCACTCTTGGTTTAGGTGAAAATAAACCACATCAATAAAATGCTGGCCCTCCTCTTCCTCTGCACACAGACGTGAGAGGAAGGGGCAGCTGGGGAGGTGACAGGGGCAGGGAGCCCTCAGAGGACCTGCCCGCGGAGATGTCAGGTCCAGCCTCAGTGCAGTGTCAGCAGGGAAGGATTAGTTGAATGTCACTCTCTCCAGCACCGGAACCTTTCTTTATCACTTCCAACTCTGCCTCTTAGCTTGCTGGGTAAGGTATATTCCCCCTGCCTCTCCCGTGCCCGTCTAGAGCCTGCCTGTCCCCCTAAAGCATCTCTCCATTCCCCTTCAGAAAAAGACGAGCAGAGACCTTGTCCTGCTTCTTTCTCTTCTTGCTCTCCCTTTCCCTTGCCTTGATCTCTGCTCCTCCTTTACTTCTCTCTGGCAGTCCTTCCCCTCTCTCCCTCTGCAACCCTTTCTGTGAGCAAGCTGTTCTCGGTGGGGATGGAGGTGAAAATCCAGCTGGAGACAATAAAATCCGCTGGCTTGTCTATTTCTACCCCTGAAGATCGTCCCTGGGTGAGGTAAGAGGGAGAGACAAACATCATAAAGGCATTTTCTCACTCAGCTAAGCCATGAATTTTAAGTCCTCAGGACAGGGACTGTTTCCTGCGTTGTGTGTTTGTGCAGATGCAGCACGAGGCAGGGACAATGCTGTTATTTCCCTGATATTTCCACTTCCCCGACTTCTGCAGCGCCGCTGGTTTGTCTTTACTGGAGACACATATATTTGTACATCCCTCTTTTTCTACCCATGCATCTGTCTGCCTTGCTTTTGGGGGTTTATAGCATGAGACGAATTGTTTATTATTCACAGCATCAATAGCAGGTATTGTCCTGCTACAGCAATTAAGTGATTACAGAACTCATCCTGGTTTGCTCAGCCAGAATGCCCCATATGCCAGAAATCTACCTGAAAGCGTGAAGAGCTAAACATGTGCATAGCTGGGCACTAAGTCTTAGGTTTAGCTTTCCATAAACTTCAATATATGCATTTCTTCCCCAGTTGGATCCTCCACAGACCCAGAAAGCAAGCGACAGAGCGATCTGCTCTTAAGATGCTCTAAGAGCTTGGAGAAATTTGTTAAGAGGGCTACTTCTGTAGGCTCTTGTTACCGTGAATCGGTGATGAGGTTCATTGTTTGCCTTTACACCCACTTCTCCGGGCTTTCCCAAGCCCAGGGCCAGCCTCTTGTTGGAAACAGGGCACCCATTTGTGATACTGGTTTTTGTGCTGAAAAAGGGTCGTTACCCTTATGAAATAAACGGTCCTTGTGTTACCCTGATCCACCCCTTCACCCGCCCGAGAGTCACCCTGCCTGGGCCAGATGACTGGGCCGATGCACACCCCAGATGGTGCAGCACATGGATGTTCAACTCAGGAAGCAGCAGAGCCCAGCCTGCCTGAGAAAGCATCTCCCCACTCCTCCATCCTTCGCTGACTCCCCGCTTGGCAACAGATGTGGTTGCATTATGGCACAAGGAGCTCCTGAGGCTCCGAGAGGCTGGCATCGGCGGAGACCCTTCACTGCATTGAATCGCAGCCATCTGCAAACGCCAAGAGGTTTTTTTCTTCCCCTCACTTGGAGAAGAGAGGCTGAAGACTGGGAGAAGAAAACCAGAAAGTCAAAGGTCTGAAGGCTGTTCTCCGTGCCTGAAGGTCTTGGTTAGGTTTAGCTGGAATAGCCAGAGCTCTGCATCCCTCTGTGTCCCCAGCACCCTTCTGATGAAGGGAGACGAGTTGAATTTTCAGCCCCTTCAGTGTGCTCCTTTCCCGTGACTTGAGAGTTCTAGTCCAGCAGAAAGTTCATTATTTTATGGCCTGATTTCATTCTTGGGCTTTTTCTTCCCATCAGATTCTGTTGTTCTGTGTGTGCGTGATAACCCACTTGTATATTAGCAGAGCCAAACGCTGAGTGGTGCAGAGCTGACCGTGGCCATCGAGCTGACCGTGGCCATCGAGCTGACCATGGCCATCGAGCTGACCATGGCCATCGCTCAGCATCAGGATCTCTCAGAATGAGGGGCTCAGTGCAGTGACCACTGCAAACAATATGAATCACTTTCTTTGACTTTGCTGCCACTTAGCTCAGATCACGATTCTGTGATTCTATGATTCTGTGATTCTCTGATTCTCTGAATCTCTGATTCTGTGATGCTCTGATTCTCTGATTCTGTGATTCTCTGATAGCTATTGCAAACCAGAGGACAGGATTAAGACACTCACAGAGGTAAATGTAGATATTCAGTGAATTCTGCAGAGCCTAAACCAGCTTCTGCAAGTCAAGGG
This sequence comes from Actenoides lindsayi, assembly GCA_025331215.1. Lineage (NCBI taxonomy): Eukaryota > Metazoa > Chordata > Aves > Coraciiformes > Alcedinidae > Actenoides > Actenoides lindsayi. The sequence continues at coordinate 11,760 of WTSP01000450.1, forward strand.
CTGAAGGTGACACGTGGACCGCGCCGAAATCTCTGGGGTGTTTGATCCAAAGGCTTGAAGCTTCTGAACAGGACACCAGTGGAGAAGTGACGGCTGTCCCTGCTTTTAATGCCTTTTTCTATCTTGAGGATATAAACCTCTAAAAGGTTAAGAAATAAATGATTGATTGGAGTCAGAGTAAATAGTAAAGGAAAAGAGAAGTTCACTGACAGAAAGGTGAATTTATTTTTTCTTTTTCCCTTTACTCTCTCTGTGTCTGAAGGATGAACTTTGTCCACACAGCAAAGTTTAGTAAAACTGGACTAAAACCCTACGGAAGCGAACCATGAAATTATAAAAATCCAAACAGAGCCAGTGACTTTTTGCCAGCTACTCCTTTGTTTAAGAGAAGGGGAGAGCATTATTTTATCGTGCATGATTTCAACAAACCTCATTTCCACGCTCGAATACGCAAACCCCAATTTCAGTGAGGTGCCCGTGCCCGGAAAAGATCAAACCTTTCAAAATTCCTCTGTAGGAATTTGTATGACTTGGTCAAATAGTTTTAAAAGCCAGCATTAGGAAAATGAAAACAAACTGTTGATGACCTAGAACATATATATAGAGAGAGAATCGGATGATACAGCTACAAGGTCATAAACGCTTGGAATATTAAAATAAATAGCAGAGCTCTCGAGTTAATGAAAAGCCAGTTAGGCCAATAAACATCTAAAAGAACACATATGAACAAACATCCATCTCTTCAGTTCATTGAATGCGCGCTGTTTACAGCTTCACCAGATTTTAGGGCCAGTTCCTGTTGGTGTGGGCAGTAAACAAGTGAATCAGATGGTCGTGGTCCTGGCTGAATTTCTCAGCCACGTATAACGGAGTCCAACAACCAGCAGCCCAGCCTGGTTGCCGAGCATCCGCGGGAAGAAGAGAAGCCGAGCCCTCGTGACGCGGCAAGACGTGCGCGGTTCCAGCCCTCCGAGCCTGCACGCAGCCGAAGCTAATGGGCTGCGTACAAAGGAGTGATGAATGGATGACAAAAGAGGGTCCAGCACCAGCCCTGAAGGCAGAGCTGGAAACCTCCTCTGCGTAGTTAATATCCAGCGCTGGCCCCAGGGCTGCAGCCTTTCCGCGCGGCCTTAAATCGGAGCCCGTGGAATTCAAACGATAGCGGGTCAGTCGAGAAATCCCTCGTCCCTTCGATTTCACTCCAACGCTCTCTCTGCACCTGGTTTTTACCCGACAGAAAGCTCGTGCCCAGGGTCAGTGTTCCCCTCCGCGGTGGGATGTCCATCCTGGCCACTTCCTGCTCCATCTAGGGGGGATCTGTGAGTGACCAAGAGCGTGGGATCTCACCCCGAGCACAAGCGGGGAAGGGAGGAAGGCTGCAGTTTGCATTTTAAAACCCGAACACATATTTTAAGGGCTCTGCTTCTGTCTGTTCTCCAGTTCCTGAGAAAAAACTCGGCTAAGGAAAGATTTTGGTAGAAACCCAAAAGTGACATTCGCCTGCCTTTTCCAGGTAATGCATATGCATGCATGCAAAACTCCAGCATTGGTTGTTTCTGCCTCAGGATTAAAAGCTATGGCATGAACAGAAATAGAAGACCATCTTTACAAAATTACTTTTAAAAATTCCATATGCCGGTCGCATACCCTGCAAAGATGTAGAGCTTGAGTAGTGGCGAGGAGATGGGGCTGCCAGCCAGGAACATGAGCAATAAGCTCAGCTTCCCGGCAGGTCTGTTCTTTGTCTTTGGGTCATTTCTCCTTCCCCAGCCTGTTTTTCCTTCTCTGGAAGGGGGCAGGTTGCTGCTAAGTGTTTATTTGTGGCTCAGAATAGTCCTCAACGGGAACACTTTGTTTGCAACCAGGAGACTGACCCCACATTTGCCCAGATCTCCTGAATTCCTATGAATGGACCTTTGTGTTTGGCATCTACAAGAGATACGGGGATGGCTCTCAGAGCTGCTGCTTAAAACCCAGGTGAGCTTTAAAGGGGTAGATGGCCCAGCAGAGTACCAGGAGTTATGTCAGAAGAAGATGGGTAGGAGAGCTTCTTGAAATACAGGAAAAAAAAAAAAAAAGAAGATTATTTTGGAAGACAAGTAAAAGTGCCCTAAACTTCTACAATTTAGCAAAAAAAAAAAAAAAAAAAAAGCAGCCCAGATTTCTGTTGTTGTTAGCAAAAGAGCAAACCAAGCCCTGGTTGCTCTCCATCCCGCTCCGAGTGACTTCTGGGTAGCAGGCATCTTTTCTGCTGTTAAAATAAACGCGAGAGCTTCACGGTGCCAGGGCCGTTGGAATTTACAGTGACAGAACGCCAGGAAACGATTCGGGTTCCAATTTGTATTCCCAGTGCTTGCCTCCAGCTGAGGAACACCAAGTTCCGCTCTCACCCGTGGCTTGGTGGGGAGCGTCCGGCCCCCACCACCCTGCCAAGATGATTTGAATGTAAAAGCCGGAACTGCAGGAGATGTCCAGAGCAGAGGATGCAACCTCACGTTCCCCAGAAGCATCCTCGTCAAGGTCGCGCCCTGCCAGAGCCTCTTCCCTTCCCCTGGATGCTGGGTGGGGAGCTGGGCGGCTGCTCCCGTCTGCCCCCCCTCGCTCTTTGTGGATCACAAAGAGGAACCTTCCCAGGAACGCTGCGAGTTCCAGCGCAGGAAATGTTCGGCAGCTAAAAGGTTTATGGTGTTTGTCAAGTGGGAAAAAACCAACCAACCAACCCGAAACACACAACAAACCAACCACGTGAACCAAACAAGCCATAGGAACCTTGTAGATGCAATCCTGAAATCCCGTGGGGAGGGGGAGAGGTTAAATTTCCAGTCAGGAGGCTGGAAACAGGGGGATGATTTTCCCTTGGCCTTCCCTGAGTGGCGTTGGGATATTCGTGTATTTTGACTCTTTCCAGGCGTCTGTCACAGAGAGGATTTCCCTGGGTTGTTCCGGGAGCTGCGGGGATTGCCGTTTCTTTCTCCCTTCGGAGCTGCGTATGGAAATGCCGGGACCCTTCCCGTCGGATTTCCTAGCCCTGCATCAACCCAGCTGACTTCGTTTCGGTCGAAGGGAAACCGAGGTGTTTCCCTCTTATTTCTAGCCGAGTTCGCCAGTCTGCTTCTGCAGCTGCTGCGGCTTCGTTTTTGAAAACTCAGCTCTCCGTCTGAGGAAGCAGCGTGAAGCGGGGTGTTTGCAGCATGGAAATTTGCACTGGCTTTAAACAAGTTTCCCCGGTTCCTAAGAGCGGAAGTTTGCGGTTTTCCAGAACTTTCGCGACGTTTCGAGTCAGTCAAAGGAAACCCGCTTGGGGAGGGGGAGTTGCAAATGCCCTCCGGAGAAACGCTCTGAAAATGGGTTTAGTGGTCTTCAAAAGATTCCAGCTTTCTGGGCGCTGGGCCGGAGCCTCCTTCTCCTGTGATTAACTGGGGCATCGCCGTTGTCTCGGGGGAAAAATGAACCAGTGCCTCGTTGTTCAAGTCTTTTCAAGTCCTGTTTGGAGGGTGGATGCCCAGACCCAAATTGCTAACGTAAAGCTGTGCGCTCCTGGAGAAAAAGGAAAAGAAAAAAAAGAAGAGAAATTATATTAGCAGGCAGCTAAAAGAGCAAATACCTGGTGCTCTTTGACCAAAGGAGGGTGAGAGGTACAAAAATGTGACTGCACATAAACGGACCATGAGGCTGTGATATTTTTTTCTTGTATTTATGATTTCAGACTTGGAGCTCGAAAGCGATCCGAAGTTTTAGTGTCAGTTGTGAGGCTCAGCGGAATCCCCGGGTTCCAGCTGGGTATGGTCTCATCCTTTGGGCAGATAAAGTGTCAAATTGAAAAGAGCGGCTAAGGAAGTTTTACATCGTTAAGGCAGGAAAGGAAGATGAACATAAACCAGGTTTTTTTCACTCTCTTCCCTCTCGGCTTCCTTGCGTCGAGACGATTTCTGTTTTATTTATGGGTGTTGAAGAAAATAGCTTCCTTTTCTTCCTCTAACAAAATAAAACCCCACAAAAATCAAACCGAAAATAGAGCTGATTTGAGCTAAGGAATCAACATCTGAAAACTCAGCTGACCTCGCCCATTCCCTCTCCTGTCGCTGCTCTGCATAAACCGGATCCGCTTCCCCCCACTGCAATCAGCTGGGAAGGGGAACTTCCATCGGTTTCGATAGGAGCGAGCTAGAACACGTTACATTTAAATATCAGAGCCCTCAGCTGTGCTACCTGGGCACGTCACTCTGTCTTGATACTTTATTTCAGGCCATTATATCGACAGAATTCACTGATGTGCTGTAACCAGATTGCATTACGTGCCACCTCTGTGTTGGGAGCTCTCACGCCCCGTACGTGCCGGTGTTCCTTCTGTGGCTGTGAGCTGTATGTGAGCTCTTTCTCTAAACCCACCTTGAATAGGCAACCTTCGTAATTCTGCAAGATTAAAAAGAAAAAAAAAAAAAGAGAGAGAGAAAAGAAAGATCCTGGAACATCAACCAAGCAACACGCACATTTCTTAGACTGTGAAAACACTCTCTCCACTCTGTATCTCCACGTAGAGGGAGAGGGTGAATGCTCTGAGGTTGGATATAAACTGTCAGGCAGTACAATGAAGAGCACTGAGGGATAGTTCAGCCAAAAGAGAATCCAAATTAGTGACCCTTATTAGGAATAAAACTGGTCACGCACCACCGACGTGATTCTGCAATTAAAACCTGGTACAGGCACAACTGAGGCACAGCGTGTGTGTCGAGGCTTAGAAAGAGAAACAGCTTCGCTGGGAGAGCTCAGTTCTATAAATCTAGTTCTGATGAATGAATGAAATGCTGGAAGTACAGACTGGAATTTGCAGGGGAGCATCAGTTCTTCATCGCCCGGAGATGCACCGCTCGGCCGCGTGCGTGGCTGCAAGGAAGGGAGCAAATCCAAACCACAGCCAAATGTGGAGCTTAATCTCTCTATTATTTAGAGACAGAGAGGCTGTTGCTGCATACCAGCCTCTCCCAGTCTCAGAGATGTGCCTCAGCTTAGAAACTCTCTCTTTAAGCTCGGGCTAATGCTGGTTTTGGCTTACGGTGCAGACTGCCTGGGGCTTTGCTCCTCTCTGCCCGGGGTGAATTCCAGCAGCACTGGGGCTTCTCTGACATCAGGTGCCTTTGCTGAGTCAGGTTCTGCTGCACACCCTACCACTGCATCTGCTGGGAAAGGGGGAAGGAAAAAAAAAAGGCATTTTTAACTATTTACTGCATGAGGTCATACTGCAGCGGCCGGCCGCGCTGCAATGGAGCCAGCCTTGGCTGCACCAGGGCACGGGCACTCCAGGGGCTGTCTCTGTGGAGTCTTTCTTCTCCAACAGACCATTTAACCCTTTCAGCTTTCTGACAGCTGAATACATAGGCAAATGAAGCAGGGCTTAATCGAGTGTCCACCCCCTCCGAAGGCCCTGTAGTAAAGAACTTAAGGAACTAATTGCTTCTGGAGTGCTGTTGCTGCCCTGCGACCGCTGAAAGGCTCCCGGAGGTTTTTGCCTTCGGTCTGAGCTCTACGTGCCAGCCTTATTTTGTTAGAATTTACTATATTTCCATATTAAAACAGCCAGGCCGGAGGCGGGGGAAAATGGAAGAAGAAAAAGAAAGGAGAGGCTCATTAAAACCGCATCATGTCACCCGGCTGAACTTCCCATCCCTCCACTTCCCCCCTTCCCTCGGCAGCAAGGGTACCGCTGAGATGCCCTAGCAGCTCCTAACAGCTGGCCCTGGGCTAACGCAGAAGAACCTCCCTCATCCAACTGCTGCTGCTCAGATTGCCCAAGGAACCTCTCCCAAGCAGGACAGGAACCGGAGGGCTTTACCCCCTCTTTTTTTTCTCTCTCTGGTTTCTTTTCCTGATCCATTCCACAGCATCAGTGAGTGGCACAGCCCATCCCGGGCAAGGGGCTGCAGCTTCGAGTCCTGCCCCGGGAGCCCTGGGAGCCCCGGCCGGGGCAGCACCACTCAGCAGCACTCAGCCAGAACATGTGGTATTAGGAGTGGGAGAAAAGGTCACCTTGGAGGATCAGAGATGGAGACTTAAAAAGAAAGAGGCTGGGAGTGGGAGAGAGGGAGGAGGTAAGGGGGCAGGCTGAGGGGGAAAGGGGGGGAAAGGGACATAGGATTTCTAAGCAGGCCTGACCCAGGAGGATAAAATATCCTGTTTTCATTGGTTCAGATGAACCATTAGGGAGAGAGTAATTTGTTGACCTTTTTACTGCCTTATCATGAGATGAACAGCCTTAACATGAGCTTCACATTTGCCTTAACCCCACTGTAAATCATAGAAGAATCGATTTTTAATTTTTTTTTTTTTTTTTAAATTTTCTTTGCATAGCAGATGAATAAATAACAACAACCAGGAAACCAGATTGTATTTTGAGGTGCTTTAGCAAAGCAAGGCGGGTAGATACCTGCATTGGTTAGACCCTGTGGATGACAACCCCTGCCTTCCTTATTTGTTTTTGTTCTCTTTTGCCTAAGCAAGGGGGAGTCAGGGCTGTGCAAAGGCTCCTCTTCCTTTGGGCATTAAAACTGGAGGAGAGTGATTTTCCTCTTATTTCCATCAGCCTAGCTTGGCAGCGGTTCCAGCGAAGTCGGTTTCCACTCTCCTAAAGCCAGTCTCTTTCCCCAGCTCCTGCAGATAGTCTGGCATGATTTTGGCTGAAGAAAGGCAGGACCGACACGAGCGTTTGGTTGAAATGACAGGTTTAGAGTTCGCTGTGGACCTTCCATGCAAGGTTGCCATCTGTGCAAGGAAATCGAGCTCACAGAGTTTGGAAAATGTCAGCTTGCTGGGGACTGCTCATCGCTGAGCCCAAACCACACTCAGAGCCTGTGAAAGACCAGCTTCAGCTTGGTTTTCACTCTAAATCTTGATTATCAGACTTCACAGGAGCCTGGACACTGAGCACCACCAGATGCACCCCATCTATTGCGGTAGACCCAAAGAGCATTGGGTGTTGAGACCACCAAAAAGCTTTCCCTACGCGCCTCTTGGGTTCGGATGATCAATCCCAGGGTTTCTTGAGTTTGCTGGGAGGGATGAGATGGGATCCTGCCAGGCAATTCCAGCACTTTGAGGAAATTCAGACTCCGCTGCAATTCCCCATCCACGGCTCCCGTCCAGTTCACCGGTTCCAATCTGTCCGTAGCATTTTGTTCAGCTTCACTCACGGTATTTTGTTGTCTCTCTCTGATACACCAGGGAAACTGAGCCACTTTCACAGGGGAAAAAAAAATAAAATGTACCCTCTCCAAATAGAAAATGACTTGAAATTGTAGGATAGCCACAATTTTTGACTTTGCGACGTGGGGACGTTTTGTGCTTCCATCGAGCCTCTTATTATGGGAAATTTAGATATGGAGCAGAAGCATCTGGCCTTCAAAGAACTCTGAAATTGCCATGGGATGTTATGATAATGCTGCTTTTATGTGACTGATCTTTTCCATTTGTCCTTTGCTCTCTAGGTAACAGCTTGGAAAATGTCACCTTTTGGTAGGTAAAGAGAATGCTGTTCTGTGTAGGGTTTGTGATATGAACTTTTATTATAATCATTCTGTATGAGATGCAGATCTTGAAGCAGCCAGCAAATTCTTGTCAAATGAACCCAAATCAGGAAGGTCAAATGTTCTCATGGAGAACGTGAGATAAGGACGACTTCTGTGCCTGTTCTTGAATGTAGCATCTTCTTTGATTGTTCCAAAAGATATTTAAAATTACTTCTAGCAGCAGGCTGGGTAACAATATCCCCGTGTGTGCCAGGCTAAAAATAACCATTGGAACAGCATTTGTACTATGCTGTGAAGTATGTGATCGCTGGGAGAGATTTCAAAACTTACTTGCTTTTTCGCTTCCTGTCTTAACATTAATTACACTTTTCCTGCCTGTCTTTACCATATTGGATGTCGGGTTGTCTTCCTCCATTGCACCTTCACCTCGGGCTTGCAAAAGCGCTGCTGGATTTTTAGTGGTGGTGTAGCTGTGGTGAAGGTGGAGTTGATGACGTTAAGAGCTTGAAGAAGTTACTGTTAAAATAAATTACAACCCCAAGAACAAAGGCATAGGGAGAGGGGTTTATAAAACCCTACAGCAATGGCATAGATTCCACCCGAATCAATGACAAATCGATTCTGGAGCTTTGCTTTAAAACTGTTCCTGTGCAGTGCTTGCAAAGTCAACAGTACAACATGCTGTTCTTCGTGGTCCTGGTACTGGGACTCCAAGAAGAAGGATGAAAGGCCCCATTAAGGTACCAGAAAGACCCAGATTTCCATCCCCAGTCCCAGTACACCGGGACTCCTGCCAAGGGACTGGAACACCCAGAGCTCAAGACATTGCCCTGGTGAAAGCCACCAATGACTCCAAGCATGTGTAGGTTGTGTGGTCGAGTTTCTGCCAGTGGTGCAGCTGTAATCAGAGGCATCTGGAGCTGTGTGAGTTCAGGGTAGGATGGGGATGAGAATCTGGATCTCCTGAGGGTATTTTTGTACCCACAGCATGATCCCATCCCATTTGGGTGCTCCGTGAAGCACAGCTACCTCCAGAGAAGGCAGGAAGGCACAGAAGCTCAGTGAATCTCCACAAGAAGATCTCCATCCAAAATCCCCCCACCCCATCTTGTGCGTGCATGTGCCTGCTGCCTACTCTGAACCTTCTGCAGGTCCACAGATGTACTTACTGTTGCGTGAACAGACTTTTGCTTTCGTTTGCTTGCACGGCCCCCCGAGCTCTGGGAGTGCCCAAGGGAGGAGAGGAGGTGTTCCTGTCCCCGTTCGCTGTCGAGGAAACTGAGGCACGAACGGCGGTGGCACAGGGTGAGATCCTGTTAGGATGAGGACAGGGCTGGGACCTCGTGCAGGAGCCTGAGGATACGTGAGGATCCACCCACCCCCTTCCCAGTCTCTGTATCCACCTGCCTGTGGAAAGAGCTGGGAGGTGGTTGGCAGAAGCTCCATTTCGATAACCAGAATGAAACGAACATGTGTACACAGTTGTTTTCCCTGACTGGGGTCTGTGTAGTTCTTCCGGAGGGTTAATAAATGGTATGCAAATCCTCTTAAATGGCCGTGTTTACACCAGAGCTTAGTGGCTCCAGCCATGTCCTCTACTTTTAACTCCCTAAGTTTTAGTACAAGAAAGCATTTGCTTCCCCACGCTCTTTCCAGCGCTCCCAGGTTTTGGTCACGCTTTTGTTCAGCTGTCGGTTCTGGGGATCAGAAAGGACAGCACTGGAGGGAAGAAAAAAAAAAAAATTAAAAAAAAACAAGGTTAGATCTGCCTTATTGAAAGAATAAAGAGAAAAGAAATAGGAGAGGAGAGGAGAGGAGAGGAGAGGAGAGGAGAGGAGAGGAGAGGAGAGGAGAGGAGAGGAGAGGAGAGGAG
>WTSP01000450.1:21252-31654 GCA_025331215.1 Actenoides lindsayi
AAAAGAAAAGAAAAGAAAAGAAAAGAAAAGAAAAGAAAAGAAAAGAAAAGAAAAGAAAAGAAAAGAAAAGAGGAAAAGGAGAAAAGGAGAAAAGGAGAAAAGGAGAAAAGGAAAAAAAGAAAGAAGAAAAAAGGAAAAAGGAAAGAAAGCTGTTTTGGTTAAAGACGGGAGGCTACTGTAGTGTAAAATGAATGATTAATAAGGAGAAGAAAAACTTAGTTCAGCAGGGCAAATGCTCAATAACAGCTCCTTTAATCATTGGCAGATTAGCTGCAAACGCACAGCGTCTGCGGCAGCGCTGCGTTAGCTCGTCCGTACGCTGTTGGCTAGTGCTTCACTGACAGAATAACCTCGCGCTGTCCATTGATTTCAACATCCAAGTCCTTCAGTGCTGGAGTGCTTTGGATTTATTTTTTTTTATATTTTTTTTTTTATGATTATATTTTTATTTTTGGCTTCTCCTGCCCTCAATGGATTTTACAGCCCGGGAAGGTGCTGTGAGTCGTGTCACCTTCGCAGATACAGCCGGGCTGGAGTTGTGTCTTTGGGGGAGAATCAGATTTCATAAGGTACAGGCTCAGCTTTGGCAAGCACTGACTCCTCTCTCTTGATTTCATTTTCTGGCAGCACTGATGCTGTCCTTGCGTAATTGTCCTTATGAGAACCAAGTGCACCATAACAAGTACATTTATTTGTTACCATGAGGATAGTCTAGCTCTGAGAAAGGCACTGCTGTAAGATCTTCTCCTGAGCGATGTAATCATTGCAAGTGGAGGATCTGCTTCTGGAAGGTGCTTTTAAAAAGATACAGTTTCTCTCGCTGGTTGTCCAAGGGATGATTTGTTGTGTACAGCCTGTATTTACTCTTTGCATTTGGGATGAATTTAGGGGTCTCTTACTACCGGGCAGCAGGCACCTTGAGGAAAGGTCTAAGCAGCTTAGATGGTGATGTGTGTTCACAGCTTTCCAAACTGGAGGAGACAGTCAACAGCCTCCGGTTGAGAGGCCAAAGAAGGGAGGCTTTCCCACTCTCTCTCATCAGAGAAGGGTCTGTTTCCCCACACCATCCACGTAGCCTTTCTCTTCACCTACTTCAGCTTCAATTCACCTCGCTTAGGCACAGCCTAATACCGCTGGCTCAGTGTGGGACATGCATAAAGGTATTGGTGTCCAAAAGAGAAGATTTTGGCCAGCCAAAGGTGCAGAATTGGTGACTGAATTAGGACTGAAACTGATACAGAAAGTTGGACCTGGCTGGGCAAAAACCTCTTCCTTATTCCCAGCGGTCACCGTGAACCAGCCCTGGCACACGGGAACACCGTAGCTCCGTGGGACCGGCCGCTTCAGCCCCGTGGCATCGCTCCTCACGGGCACCCAAGTTCTGTGGTAACAGGAGAAGCACGAGCCAATTTATCTGATACCACGTAAACATTTGGTTTCTGCTCGAACTCACAGCAGAAGGAAAAACACTTGTTGGGAAAAGGCCGGGCGAGCAGCGGGGCGAACGTTGTACGCGCTGCTTCACAGCGCTGCTGATAACGGGGCTGGTTTGGATTGGTGCTTTTGTTAAGCACCACCATCACCCAGAGTCTTCAGTTAGCAGGGGCTGTTGGTCAGTACAACGTACTTCTATCCCTTCTTCCCCGAGCTCACCGCTCTGTCCCTCCTCGAAGGGGTTTGCCCGGCTCTCTTGGCAATCGTGCTGCCGGTCGCATCGGAATTCCGCGGCTCGCCCGTCGCGTTGCCGCCGAGATAGAAGCAAAGTCCTTGTGTATAGGAATTTGATCATTTTGAGCTGGTTTTAAGCTCGTCGCAATTAACTCGGTAAACTATTTGGAGATAAGCTGCCCCTGCCTGGAGTCACCTTCACTGATAGCCAGTAACGGATGCGAGATGCATGAAGTTCACCAGAGACTGGGATTTATCCCCAATAACCACGCGGCGAGGGGAGGCTGATAATACACACTCTGTCATTATCTTTAGCACTTTATATATATATTTGGCTTCCGTGGCAGAAATGTTCTCGTGGCTGTTGTAAGTGAGGCATCACCTGTGTAACAGATTTTCCGACACTTCCACTTGCTTCTCAAATTCAGAATAAGAGGTGTGAGTGTGATGGGCTCCGAAGGTGGTGGGAAGACCGAGGAAGACACAGGAGAATCGCAGTAGCTATCGGAAGGTCTTAGACAGACTGGAAGCATTTGCATTCCCCATTTGCAGGTGGGACTGTATCACAAAATCTGGGGTTTAGGTGCACGGCAGCATTATTCCCCAGCAGGACGGGGCTTTCCAAAGCTTATAATGGCCTTGTGAGCACAAGAACATGCTCTCTGGCCTCTGGTATCTGCAGAACCCATTTCCCCCTGGCTGCTTATGTCTGAAGAGACATCGGCACAAGCAGCTCCACGGAAATCAAGCCCAACGTGAACGAGGGTGTCAGGAGCTTCAGAAACAGCTTTGCTGCTTCCTAAGGCTTGACTGCAAGCCCCGGTTAAAAGGTTGAACTCCCTTGTAGCCCACGACAGCCAAATACCTGCTTTTAGAAAGCATTCTGCAAGGCAGCTCTGCCGGCTGGCCAGAGGCCCCCCAGCGCTGGCAATTGGAGAGGTGATCTCTATTTTAGAGATCCAAGTCGTGACAGGGTGCAGTCATGTTTAGAAGAGGCAGGTGATCGGGGACTAAAACTCTGCGTAAGAAAGATGGGCTTCGCAGGGGAAAGCCGGAGTAACGCTGAGATTTCTTCCTTTACTTTTGGTCACGAGGGGTGGAGGAACTTTATCAAGACACGAACCGAGCACTCAGAGAGGGAACGTTCGCTGGAGGTTGCTCGGCTGTGCCCTACACGCCGAGCTCTTGTCAGATTTCCCACCCCATTCTGGACTTTTTCAAAACCCAAATGCATTAACCAAACCACCACGGTTTGGTTAATACACAATTCTGGTTTTCTGGCACAACCCCTTTTTTTTTTTTTTTTTTAATTATTATTTTTATGTTAAAGGCAGTGTAAAAACCTCGGTACGGTGTAAAATTCGAGGTGCATACTCTTCCTTCCCCTGGGACTGGTGTTTGTTCCAGTATAAGGTGGCACAGAGAGTTGCCTTTTGGGGGCTTTGAAGGCAGGAGCAGCAGCAGCAGAGGTGGCAGGGCTGTTAGGAGCAGGGGCAAAGGGTGCTGCTGGGCACTGGGAACAGCAGCTTTGTTTGCCCCACCTCTGACTGGCTCTGTCCCTCTGGGGAACACAGCCCAGCTGGACAGGAACAATGAAAAAAAAAAAAAAGCTGATGGATGATGCCCTCGAGTTCCTGATGTACTTTTTCTGCTGTCTTCTGCTTAGACCATGTCCTCTTTTATGTGTGTTGTGTGTTTCCCTGACACCGGGCCGATGCTATTCGCTGTTGGGTTTGCTCTGGTGAGGAACTGGGGGAGTGATCAATAACCAATATGTATTTCAGAACCACTTAGCCAAGGTCAGTAAAACAAACCCAGGAGCAGATACACAGCCCCCTCTTGCTAAGTCCATAGGTCTCCAGGGAAAACTCATTGCTATTGGGGTGCAGGTGTTATTTCTGCTTCTCTGTTTTAATTCAGTTGGTCCCTAAAGAATCCTTATGGGCTTTGGAGACCTTATGGCCACACCTTTTATCAGCTAACACTATCCATCTGCGGCACAGTGCTGGCCTTTTGTGTGACCTATCTTCTGCCTGACCTTGATTTTGCCCCACCACCGATCTGTAAAGTCAGCTCTGGCCCCTCAACTATTTAACCCTTCGGTATAGCAGATCTGGTTTTTCTTGAAGCTCCACGGGAGTAGCAAACCAGCTGCACAAGCAGCTCCTGCTGCTCGGGAGATGTCCGTGACCAAGGGAGGCAGGTGGACACGTTTAACTAATGGGTTTTGCTGGAGCCTTTGGGCCAATCGTTGCCAACAGCCACCCAAAGGTTATGGGCAACACCTGAGTGTGATGCTGGGTGCCTTGCACGGGTGAGATGACTCCAGCTCAGTGGGGCAGCCCAGTTTATAAAGTCAGTAAGAGAAGCTGCTCCTTCTTCTTCTTCCTGATCCTTGACCCTCCCTCCAGGCTGCTGTGCTTATGAAACCAGAAGGTAATAGCTCCATTTTCATTCCTTTGTATCTTAAACTTCTTTTTTAGAGATCCTGTTTGTTAGACTAGTTCTCCAGGCGTCGGAGTAGCCAAAATAGGGATTGAATATTTGGATTGGCTTGGTTATTTGCAAGACTGACATCCGAAATAAGAGAGAGTGCCTCTGTATGTTGGTGATTAGGCCTTGGTGCTGCTCTGCTCAGATTAAAAGCCCTGTTTTTCCTCCTGTCAGACACTGTAAGGAAGGAACTTCATCTCGGTAAACCACCCAGTTTAAGTATTTGAACACTAAGTGGAAGTTTCTGGTGATCAAAGTAATTTCCTTGAATAATGTATTCATACATAAACCTGAAAGAAATGTCATAATTGCAATAAGGTGTCTCTGGGGAGTTTGGTTATCATGATATAATCACGTCCCTGGAGAGGGAGAGGCACGAGGCATAGCCTTGTGCTTAATAACACCCCAAGGGTGTGATTATCTCATAGCAATCGCACCCTCGTTGTGCCATGCGGCCTAAAGAGCTGCAACGGGGATGGAAAGCCACAAAAACTAAGCAGAGGCAACAAAAACATGGAAACCTTGGGTATTTGGACACCAATTTCTGCATTTATTTTTTTAGATAAGAAGAAAAAAACCCCTCTAGAAGCAGCATGATAAACAGCAGAGAGGGAAGCTGTTTTCTTGCAGAGCAAGAAAGAATGGGATGCAGTATCTGTCCTCAGCCATCTGCTATGCCTTGTCCTGCCTTCCTGCTTTTCTTTCTTTCTTTCTTTATTTTTTTTTTTTTTTAGAAGCCACCAAGTTGAATTAATGTGGTGGGGGCTCGTTCTGACGTGGCGTGGATCTGACAGTGCGTTGGCAAAGTGGCACGCTGCCTGCGGTACCTGGGCACAGGAGGCAGATTGCTTCCTTCTATGGAGAAAAAGCTCACGGGGGAAGGATGGGGAGGGGAGGGTGCGTGTGGAGGATGGGGAGCAGAGTGGCTCCGGCACAAACCTTCCTCTCCCCGTCCTCCTGTCTTCTCCCAGGCTCCTGCTCCAGGGCAGGAGGCTCGTGCCTGGGGCGGGATGCTGCGGTAGCCGTGCCGTTTGTGTAGGAGGCTCTGAAACCCGGGGACCTCTCTCCTCTAGGTTGGATAGGAAGGAGAGGTTTCCTTCCTTAAAGTCACGTTATCTTCTGTGCAGCCTCTCTGTTGGATTCTGGGGGGGGTGTGATGTGAAGGATGGGTGTTAGTGGGGCATTTGCTCCTTGCCCTGCTGCCACTGTTGCTCTCTGCCCGCAGATGCGTGTTCCAAGACCTGAGACTGTTCTGAAAGGTCTCGGCAAGAGGATGTGGATGGGACAATTTGGTGCAGTATTAAAAGAAAACCACTGAGGTTTGGTTGTGCTGAAGCCTAAGACCGAGAGTAATGAATTCCCAGCCCTATTGCATTGGAGGGAGTCTACTCGTGCTGCTTACGGAGGTGATTTCTGACATCCCCTCCCAAATCCCTTCCTGGAATGAGGCCCTGAAGGTGTGCAATGCTTATCAGGAAAAGGGACAGTCAGGAAAAAAAAAAAGGATATTTTTGCAAGATATATGCCCTAATTCTCAGGCACGGCCCATCTAAGATATAACCATGTGGGTCTAGTGCTGTAGAATTTGATTGGAGGCATATACTGGTCATCAGGGAGAGTCAGCATCTTGCTTCTCTAAGTCTTTTTTTGGTCCCTGTGATTGAAAAGAGCCACATTTTGTCTCCTTTTTGGTAATGCAGGACTAAAGTAGGTGCCCAGAAAACAGAGGGTTTCTACTTTTCCTCCTTGCTTCTCCTGTCCCACCTCAACAAACACAACCTTAGTGAGCCTGAGAGAGGTACCTCCTGTGTTCACAGGATGCTGCAGAAAATATATCATGTTCACAGCTGGTTTTTTCTTTAAAAAAAAAAAAAAAAAAAGAAAAAGTTGTTATTGTTTAAATCTATTGTGTGCTCTCTAAGGTTTTTGCTAAGCCAGGGTTGTTTGAGAGAGAAATTATTTGCTTTGGTTTTTATTCTACTGAAACCTGGACGGTGGTTATGTAGGTAGGGAGGAAAAAAAAGCTATTCCATTGTGTGATTTGTGGTTTGCAGTGACTTAGATGTGGGTAGGAAGGAAGAGAAGGGTCCAAATCCCAGCAGTGCCAGAATGCAGCATTTCTGGGCCAGTTTAATAACAGCCTCAGGGGCTTTGTAAGAAACTCGTGGTCATTCCTCCCTGGTTTGCAGCGCGTCCTGTCTTCGCTTTACTCTGCTTTTAACGACCGCAGGAGATGAGGGAAGGTTTTTGGTGGCTAATGAACTGCACCCCGAATCATCTGCTGTGACGAGTTTGTGTTGCCGAAGCCACGCTGAAAACTGTGCCCGTGCTGGGGATCAGTCAGGACTTGCTTTGGGCACCTGGTTGCTGCCTGTTTCCCTGGGCAGTGACCGTGTTCTCCTCCACATCCCACCTCTACGCTTCACTGGGAGCTGGGGGGGGATTTCTCAGGCACTTTTCCTTAGTTTGAGAGGGTTTTTCTTCACGTATTTCATGGGACTGACAAATGGTTTGTAATGGGCTCAGCAGGACCTCACCATCCCGGGCAGGGATGGGAGCAGAGCTCTCGCAAGGGGCAGAGATGATGTTTCTTCTCCTCCAGAGTTACTTCTGTGTTTTGGGTACGTGGGACCCTTTTCCTAGAGACTCTCTTTTCATTTGGCTTCGGGAAAAACAGTCAATGAACAAACCTAGTGAAAAAATCCTGGAAAGAGAAAGCGAGAGGAGAATAAACTACAACAAATTGGAGAGGTTGGGTGCTTATTGCCTCGTCAGCGTATTAGGTTTCTTCTACAATGTTTTATTAAAACCTGAAAGCCCCCAAGGTGTAACTAGCGTGCTTCAGGTTTTTATGGAGTCTAGGCAATTTCCACAAATTGAAAAATTATTTTAAGCTTTCAGAACGTGTCAGGATGATGAAATGAGTAAATTCCATCTATTTTTCGGTGACGCGTTCTCCTCCTCGCACGCTGTAGGCTTATGTTTGTTTACTGGTAGATGATGTCAGTGAGCTCCGAGATGGGTCGTTCGTTGTTAAAACAACAAAAAAATGTACATTTGATCCGAGGGGAAGAGCTCAGCTGAATGCAGATCCAGCACGTGCAGGGAGCCGAGGGAATGGCTAGGCAGGCTGACCGCTCTTGACAGTGTCTCTTTAAGAAAGCTCCATACTCTCTTGCAATGTTAAAGTTGCTAAGGTAACTGTGCATTTTTTTTTTTGTAGAGCACAGCAAAGTAAATAGGTACATGACCTGTATAAATTCTCGGTGCATAAATTACTAGAGCCCTCAAGCTAGACTAACTTATACACTTCTGAGTTTCCAAATGACTTTTTAGCTTCTCTGCATGTCTAATGCATAAGAATTTGGAGTGCGCAGCTGATGCTGCAAAACATCCACGAGAGAACCTGGGGCACTGCTTTCTCCTATGGTTTGGGTGCAGAGAGAGGAGCCAGGATGGCTGGTTGGCTTATAATGGGCCCTCAAGGAAAGGAAGAGTGGCTGAAATGGTCTTTGCCCCCCAGCAAGTCTCGCTGCCTCATTTCTGTGCGGAAAGGTTGGCGTGAACCTTGTGTTTGGCCGACAAAGACTCTGGGGTTCTCTCTGGAAACCAGTGTCTTCTGCCTGTGGCTTGGCCCGATTGCGTATCGGGGTGTGATTCTAGGAGTTGTCTGAAATAGGCCGGCTGGGTCCAGCAATGGTAACTCCAAGGTACCTCAATGAGCCCTATGGCGTGTGCAGGGGTCTAATCCCCATCGCTGGCAGCAGCTCAGCCGGGTACCTCTCGCGTGCTCCTTGCCTTGCAAGAGGCCGGACTGCCTTAGAAACAACCGCAGTCGAACGGCTCCCGCTCGGCTGCCGAACTCCACGCCCCGCATCCTCGTCCTTTGTCCTCTTTGGCTATTGTGTTTCCGCAGCAGCCCTGGCAGCAGCGTTGCCGGAGGGGAGGACGTGGCTGGCTGGATGCTGTGCCCGTGCAGGCTGTTGCTGTGCCCGTGCACACCGGTTGTACGCGCGGCTCCGGAGCGGTGCCGGAGGTTTGGGTCCTGCTGGCTTCTGAGGAGAGGTGTCACGCTCCTGACAGAGGTTTCTCGTACAGGAATCTGTGCCTTTACACCGTGGAACGCGTGGACGGTGGGTTTTCAAGCTGCGTTAGGCCTGCTGCACATATGCTGCAAGAATAGCTTGGCCACTCGCAGCAAACCCGAGCGCTCTGAGATGATCTGTGTGTGCCCAGGAGCTGCTTGTCCGGGATTTCCGGGGGCCTGCATGGCCAGCATCTTCATCCTCCATCGCTCCATCCGGACAAAATCTTCTGGAAGAAGGGATGGATGGAGGTGCCCAAGGGCAAGACAAGCCTGAGCTTGGTGGGACTTACCGCTGATGGCAATTAGGAGGTGATAGCATCTTATTTCTAGAAATCTCTGCTTGCTAACACCAGACTACCCCCACGTGCCTTGCAACCTCCAGCACGCAGCTCCGCGGTGAGGCCATGGACCGCCCTGGGGGACGCGGCACTGGCAGTGCCAGCTCCACAGCCTCCTTGTCAACAATACCATCTGCTGGGTGGATCGCTGCTTGGAAAGGGATGGGAGGACGTGGCATCTGACCGTGGCCTGCGAGACTTATTTTTGTACTTACCTGCGGATACGGAAGGGCCTCTGTACGCAGGAACACTTTGGCAAGGTGGCAGCTTGTCCCCCACCCTTAATTTCCCCGATACCAGTTACTAGGGGTTGGGCTGGCACTACTTGCATCTCCAAGGGGGCATCAGCTTGTGCTGAAAGAGCCTCAGGTGATGCCAGGTTGGAGAAATGATTTAACTTGCTCCTTTCCTTTGGATCCTGAGTCTTTCTCAGCCAGAGAAACATCTCCAGGCTTCGCTCATGGTGTAGGAAGATGTGAGCAGCCCAATGCTGACAGGCCCAACTGGTGTCTGGAGGCCAGGGATCTATTTGGAGGCCGGTTTGGAGGGCTGCTGCTGCCCAAGCACCAGGGCAGGTTCACTTGCTGATGACACCAAATCAGGTCCCTCACCCTCAAGCTGCTGGTTCTTCCTTAGGTGTTGTGGTTTTGCAATGATAGTGGTTGCTCACCAGGGGCTGGGGGAAGATGACTTGAGAGCACAGCCCAGCAGAGAAACTGGGAGCTCAATTTAGGCTAGACATTCAAGCAGAAACCATTTCAGGAACAGGGGGTTGGAGGAGCTGCTGTGGGGAGCAGTCTGATGCCACAACTGGACCCATTTCCTCACATTGTTGTACATTGTCTTATTTTTAAGACAAAATTAAGTTGATCTGAAAAAGTCCCATCTGCTCTAGCAGAGATGGAGCTGGTAAGTTCTGGTACAATTATGCTGAGACTCAGTGGAAAATATTGGAGAAGTTATGCAGAGAGGGTTTTTTTTCCTCCTCCTTCAAGCAAACCAACAGGAGGTGGGAACACTCCTTCCCTCAGCTTTCAAGGAGAGTTGCTGTCTTATGACTCCTTGCTGCAATGAAAAGTTATTTCCTTTCTCCAGGGCAGGAGCTTTGCAACCAGATAATTTTAAACCAAGCAGGAAGAGTCAGCAGCTGATGCTTTGCTTGCCCCCCAACCCCTGCGGGCTGGTTCCCATTCCTCTGGTACCATCCGTGGGGCTCCTTGCCACGGCAGGGGACAAAACTGGCCCGGGGGAGTCTGTGCGAGCTGGGGTCGGGGACAAAACTGTCCCTGGGAGGGGTCTGTGTGAGCTGGGGTGGGGGACAAAACTGTCCTGGGGGATAGGGGGGGGTCTGTGCGAGCTGGGCTGGGGGAAGGGAAACGCAGCTCTCTCTTTTTTTGGAAACGGTGCAGTATTTTCCGGAGGGGATGGAGCGTGCTGGCACGGGGCCAGTGGCAGCCCTCTCCTTGCCAGGAAGCCAGATGCACGGTCACATTGCCCGGCTCTCCCTGGCAGGGCTGGGGAAGCTTCAGCAGGTGTGAGCGACCGGCCCGCGGGACCCACGGGTTCGGCTCGGAGGTCCCTCGGTGGTCCCGCTCCAGCCCTCGCCGAGCCCCCGACGGCAACGTATCGCCTGGTGAGACCTCAAAGCCTCTCGGCTCGGGCCCCGTCTCCTCTCCATCCTCCCTTGGGCTCGCAAGCTACGGCTTGAAGGGCTGGCTTCGGAGCAAGGAGAAGGCAGCGGGATGAAAAAGCTCTTCCCCCCCCCCCCCCCCCGCCCCCTTCCCCCCCCCCCGCAGCTTTCGGGGGGTCGCCCAGT
>WTSP01000450.1:85837-109616 GCA_025331215.1 Actenoides lindsayi
CAAGATAATGATGGCTCCAGCAAAAATTACTGACCAAATAGATTTTTAAACCAGTAACAACATATTTGCCAGGATGTTTTATTCCCCCCCCCCCCTTCATACACAAAGTTAAGCCCTGCCGGAGTTGAACGTTCATATTCACTGAAAAGTAGAGATAAAAAAAAAAATAATAAAAAATTCCACATTGCCATTCTTGTGTTAATTTGACCCGATTCAAAAAAAAAAACCCAACCAGCTACGTGAGAAAATATTATTGACAAATGAATGTTTCTATCCTCTCATAGGGATACAGGGCTCTTCTCAGCATCACAAAGCCCAGCGTCGCTTTTTTTTGGTTGACCATGCTCAGAGAGTTGGAAAAAGCAGCACTGAGCTGAGGCCGGGCTCGGAGCGGGGCAGTGGGGCTTGGGCTGCTGCTCGCCCAGAGCTGCTTCTCCCTTTGTCACCCCCCAGATGTGCAACTGGCCTTTCAGGTTGCGGTAATGGCAGCGTGGCAATCTCCTCCTGCTCTTAGCGTTGGAGCTTAGGCATTCGACAGGGCTCAGGAGAGGTGTTCACAAGGGTTCTGGAGTAACCTACGGTGAAATCCCCCTCTCCCCGTGGCCTTTACAAAGCACGTGGACTCTGCACGAACCACCGTGTAGATCTCGCTCTGAGGAATGAAGTTAAATGCTTGTGAGACCTTATGGGGCAGAGAAAGCCTTCTGGGGAAGCTGCAGGACCGTGGCGTGGTGAAGGCAGGACCACCTGCTCTGCTGAGGAGGAGCAGCGCAGGGTTGCTCAGGTTTTGCTTTGCTCAACCCATCGTGCACACGATGCAGGGAGACTCTTTTGGGCTAAAGTTTTAGCTTGCATCTAAACTCATATCATAGAATCAGAGAATGGTAGGGGTTGGAAGGGAGCTCTGGAGATCGAGTCCAACCCCCCCTGCCAGAGCAGGGGCACCCAGGGCAGCCCACCCAGGAACAGAGCCAGGCAGGGCTTGAAAGTCTCCAGGGAAGGAGACTCCACAACCTCTCTGGGCAGCCTGGGCCAGGCTCTGGCACTCTCACAGCGACACACAGCCTCATGCTTGTGACCTGAAACAAATCATTTCTGTGTCTGAGCCAGCAGACGGTTTCAGGACTTGTGAGCGTCTTCATCTCTGTCTGTACAGGAGCTCAGCCTCGGAACCTGCCCAGCTGCCGCAGCTCGGACTGCTGCCGCATCCCAGTAGCTGCCTTTCAGCAGGACGGGCGCACACAACCCGCCAGCTCCTGTGCCTGGCTATCCCCAAGACAAATCATCTCGGAAGTTTCCAGATTTTTGTCAGTAGAAAAGCATCTGCCTTCCAGAGGCACGTGGGGCACCACCGGCTCCATCCTGCCCTGGGAGCAGCGGAGGCTCAGCACGGCAGAGAGAACCGCGACCCTCCCGCCTGGGCAGCCACCCAACCGAGGCGGGGGGGGCTCGGGTTTTGTCACTCCTCCCATCTCATGCCCTTCCCTCTGGGGACACACGGTAACCTGGGCGTAGGAAAAGAGGCAGGACGGTTGTTTTTTTCTTTTTAATGAGTGGCCAACAAGAAGTTCAGCTGGTGCTGAATGTTTCAAGTCGGAGGCAAAACAAACAAGGCCGAGCATCCGGGGTCCTGTTACGGGCTAGCACAGCTTCTGCTCTATTATTACTGCCATTACAGCTTGCAGCTGCAAAGCGATCTGGCATTTCAACAGCAGCGTGCCTCTTCACGCTGCCACAGGAACGTGCATGCTCGGCTGTGCGAATCGACGTGCACCCCTCCTCCAACCAGGCCGGAGCCTTCCGCATCGCACCATCTTTATAACCCACCTCCCGCCAAGGGGAAGAGTTGGGCTTGCGCACCTCGGCTAACAAGGGGGAATGTTTGGCAAGTGCCGCCGCGGAGAGAGCCTCTGCTTTTCGAGGGAGGGCACGAACAGGGCTGCCTTGCTGGAATTACTTACATTTTGTCAGTCGGTTTTCTTTGGAAAGAGGATTTTCTTCCTGCTTAGTCGTAGCGCCAGGATGTGTGATAAATTCACTCTGGGCTGTTCCCTGTCTGGCAGAATCGTTTGTGAATCAAGGTGGGGGGGAAAAAAAAACCCAAAAATCTAGTTAGCAGCAACTGAACATATAAAGTGGGGTGACCAGTAACTCTCTGCTGCTGAGCCAAGGCTGATATATGTCCTGTGGTGTCTTGTGGGAGGTTTCTAATTGCAATAGGAGTTTCGTGTAGTAACCTACTGGGAGAAGGGGAGAATGCAATTGCTTATCAGTTTATCATTACAACCTTTTATTAAGGTTTTTTTTAATTAAAATGGAGCGACAAATGTACACTCTTATCCCTATAAGCAATCTTATCTAGTGTGACTGCTGCTATATTAGTGAACTAAATCCTCTTGATTACATTGGATGTGATCTTATGAAGTATGACAGCTTTACATATTAATAATAGGAACTGTCTGAATAGGCTGTCGCATGACCCTCTTCTCTGTGGCTGTCCACCAGCACAGTTTTAATCTATTTATCTCGGTCGCTTTCCAAGATAAGCTGTCGTACTCTCTGGAAAGTGCAGTTGTCCCCATTTCACAGACGGGGAGCAGAAGCACAGAGTCCAGGAAAGACCCGGGACCACATCCCCAGCTCAGTGCTTTGATCGCAGCCTCTTTAACCCAGGAGCTCCAGCTCGATCCCTCCCTTCTTTAGAGGTGCAGAACAAACAGGAGGGACTTATTTTCTTCTCCTGATCTCAAACTGAATCTCCTGGTGTTCCCGGCATCCAATTTCTACTTGCATGAGATGAGCCACTCGTCTCATCTCATCTCATGTTTAGTTGCTTCTGCAGCACCAGGAGCGAGGAGCCTGTTCTCCTGGGTGACCTGCCTCTGCAAAGGAGCACCTAAAACGGGTGTGCAAGTGACTTGGGGGTCCAGAGAGCTGCAGGCATACGCCTGAGATGACAAAATGAGAAAGGGAGCCTAAATAATAGGACTGGAGGGCTACACTATAGACCCAAATTTGCCATCACGACCGTGGGGTTTGTGTGCTGTAGCCGCAGGCTCTTCATCGAACTATTTCTGATGAGCCTTGCACTGACTGAGAAGAAAACGAAGTTCTGTGGCTTGATGAGAGCCATGAAGGATGGAGGGGGCTCTTGTCGGCTAGCTCGTTTGCTTGCCCGCTTTCCCTGGCTCTGCCTTAGGATCTCCTTCAGAGCAAGGGAAACCAGCGTTGCTTTCCAACCCCTCAGCTGCCGTAGCTCCGTGCCGCTCCGCAGAGGTGCGGAGGTGTAAGAGCCGTTCACCTCTGGCTTAGCTGTACAGCAAAGCCCCGTTCTGCTCCCCACAGCATCCGTGCAGCCTGCTGAAGTCAGCAGAGTGGCTTAACCGTGGTTTGCAGCAGCAGGGGATGGGGTTAGGTGTTCCCACAGAGCCGGCTCTGCCGCTCCCGGGATGCTCTCGACATCTGCGCGGTTTATGACAGAATCCCTCCGGAGCCGGTGGGTTTTTATGGCAGAGAAAAATATCAAAGCACTCTCTGGGGGTTAAAATTTAGCAAATGTGGAGAGGCAAATGCCTGAGAAGGAGACACGGGATGCGCGGCGCGGCTCGACTGTCGTAGTGCCCTCAAATCACAGCTGCGGCCAGAAGCGACCTCTGAAATCCTGTAGCCCCAGCATCAAGCTAAAGAGAGTCCCAGGCACTTACAGCCTCCGTGACTGTGTCTAAATTGGAGTCTGAACGTCTCTTCCCACTCCCAGCTCCACACGGCAGTATTGTTCCGTTAACGCTCTGTTTTCTTTCCCTGGAAAGCTGAGCTGTGGTTCGTGCTTGCGAGTAGTGGTACCTTGCTTTGCAAGGCTCGGTCGCTTCTCTTCATTGCATTTTAGAAGGGCATTTCATTCTTCTTTGGACATCCATCATGTTTTGTTAGTTCAAACTTCGTGTCCTTAACGGGAGGGACCCGCTGTAATAATAGTATTTCATTACCTGCAAGCAACTAAAAGGAACAGCCTCATTTCCCTAGAAATTCCCCAGCCCTCACACCAATACTCCATGTGTGTTTGTATGACTTCTACCACTCCTTTCAACTGGGCTATTTCAGAGGATGTGTGGAGGATCAGCACCGGCCTTTGCAGGCTAAAATAGATGAGCAGTGAGCTTTGCTTTCTGTGCAAGGAGAAAGGTGCATTAGGAAATGCTCCAGGCAGTGCAGAGGAGGAAAAAACAAATCCGTTCCCCAGGGAAACTGGAAACCCTGATGCCCAGTGTGCTCATCCAGGTCTCGGTGGGGGGTGGTTCATGTGATGCAGCTTGACCATGGTATTATTAACCTACTTGCACCGATGATGCATCTTACACGTTGCTGAGCATTCGAACCCCTGGGAAGCATCGCTGCTTAGCTAGTGGCCTAATATATGGGTGTAGAAAGAATCCAGTTGTGGAAAAGTGGATGTTAAATAAATTTAGCCGTAAATCTTCAGTACTCAGGTTTGCAAACAGATCTCTACCCGTGGTAAAAAGCATCAAAACATAAAGACCGTTGTAAATAATCAGGTGGAACTAAATGTATTTAATACTTGGCACAGAGCTGATTCGGAACTGGGGCCGTTTCCTTCCCCGATCCCTCCTCCGCTTTAACAAATTACCGCCCAGCGATTAATCTACAGGGCCTCAGATGCCCCAGCCGAACAGTTGACGTGACTAATGGTTATGGCCCCACGTAATGCACAGGGCTCATAAACAGTTAATCTTCACCAAAAGGGAGAGTGAAATATAGTTTGATATCATTTTTAATAAAGAGAATAAATTAGGCTTTAAATATCGTAGCACATCTTTAAACGCCGGTTACAGCTCCTGCACGCAGAGCGAATTAGCAACTGAATGAGTGTGTCAGGGGTTATCGGCTGAATTATTACCTCCCAGTCCACTTTGCATTATACTGGTCGTTGTGTCCGTGGTAGCTGGCAAGCCGGCCACCTGCTTACGATGGCTGTGCAGATAACCAGCTTTGTCCGACGAATTAAAATGGTGGCTTTAATCTTGTCGTTAATTCCTAATTCCACTAGTAACATCGGTCACGTGAGGGAGGAGCGCATTGTCCTCCTCTGTTTACTTATTGATAGTTTAGGGTTTGGTGATGCCCAGTCTCCCCGGGACGGCACATTTAACTCTTCAGGTCTGGCCTGGAAGCGCAATGGCCGCCGTGGTTTATTGGCCGCCGTAAATCCGATGTCGGCGAGCCAAAAAAAAAAAAAAAAGGAAGGGGTTAAAATGGAATTCAGCGCACACGTCCCTTCCCTCTGGCTGTGCATCAGATTGAATTCTAAGGAAGATTGATGGTGGGCTTTAGAATTAATTGCAAGCGCGATTGTTATTATTAATACACGCGCATATAGATCTAATAACACCGCGCTGCTCTGAGGGATAACGGTGCTGAGAGAAGGCAAACCGGGTGGGAGCAGCTGCTTTGGTTCTGTTTATCAAGCGATGCCCACCTCTGTCGTACCGCTGCCTTCCAGAGCAAGAAAGAGTCGTTAGAGGAGTTGCTGCAGTGAGGCTGATTGTGTTGGGCTTTTAGGCAACCCGGGAGGAACAACTTCGAGCAGTCCCCACACCGGCAGCGGTGGGAAGCGACGTTGTTGCTCCTCGCACGGGATTGTCATTTGTCACCCTCTGATCTCTCCTACTCCTTCAGGATCTCCACAGACCCCTTGAGCAAACTCCACCAGCACTGCTGAAGACTTGCAGTGCCTCGGTTTCCCTCTTTGTAGCACAGAAAACGCTTCATCGCCCCACCTTGCCCATCAGTGGCCGACGAGCCATGTGCTCGCTCGTGCGTAACTCAAACGCACGTCAAAACTATCAAGATGTTTCCCCCCTTCTTTTCTAAACAGAGGGACAAAGACAGCTCAGGGACACGCTGGTATAAATCCAGAATGTCCCCACGGAAGCCACCACTAGCGTGATTCATTGCCCTGACCCGGTATGGAACGCGGAGCGTGGTGCAGAGCCCCCGGCGTAGCCGCGTCTGAGCCACCCTTGGATTCGGGGGCTTTGCCGCTCATAGCTCGAGCACCTCTCGGGGTGACCCCAGCCCTGCTGCTGCTGGCACTCGGCCCCACACTTCCCCACGGCCTTGCTCGGTGCTGTTCAGACACAGCCCCTCGGCACCGGGACAGGGCTCCCCGCGCCGTGTCCGTGCCTCGCTCCAAACCCCAGCATCCTCCCTGCCTTGTCCGCTGGGGAAAAAAAACCCTCCCAGTAAGGAGCGACTCCCCCAGTTGCACTGGCACTGCAGGTGAGTTAGTTCCTATATTTCTAGTTCCCGCTGGTCACGTGGCTTATCGGTTACACCACCTCGAGCACCTATCCAGAAATATTCGCATTGCTCTTCTGAAAAGAAGCCCACGTTTTGCTCTGCCTGGTTAAAAATGGGGCAGAACTTGAGAAGATTAGAAAAAAAAACGCCTAGAACCAGAACAGTTTTCTTTGTCAAGAATTATTTGATCTTTTGATTTTTGAGGGGGAGGGGGGAAATCCTAAACTTTGCATTTCAATGGGTTTTTTTTTTTTATGATTATTATAAATCCATCTGTGCACACACACACACGAGAGAAGTCTTTTCTGTTCTGTACAAGGCACAATTTAAGGCAGCTTTCAGAAATAAAAGGCAGAACAAATGTTATTGTTATTCCCAATATACAGATGTTTATTCTTATCTCTCCCCCCCCCTTTTTTTTTTTTTCCCTTTCTTTATTTCTACTACTGTCTTTTCAGTGACATCATAAGTAGGACTTGTCTCTTTATCGTCTTGCAAAGACTTTTGTTTTCTGGGACAGGAGCCTATTATGTCGTCACACGCTGGAACAGTAATAATCTCCCCCCTCCCCTGGAAGTCTTAATAGAAGACAATGAAAGAAACCATATTGTTTTCTCTTGGCACTAAATAAAGGAAGCAAGGGAATCTGAAGGGGGAAAAAATTACACGAGAGAGGCAGTCACTCTGGCATTCTCCTTCCCAAATTAATGTTTGGGGTAAAGAGGGAGAGGTTTCCACACTTAACAGACAAGGAAGGACATCTTAATTACTAGGTCAGGCCTCAGGCTGAATGGCACGTGAGGTGAGAGGACTTGATTCCTGGAGGGAGCTGGGCATAGCTGGGGAAGCGATCTCCGCTCCCTGCCTGGTGGTCTCCAGCCACTATGGGTTGCCACCGGCACGAGGTGGCATGTTGCAGTCAGAGTTCATGCCACCCCAGCTATCCAGATGCTGAAGCGCTTGAACGGCTCCAGTGCTGGCCTGCCCTCTCCAGCTGTGCCCCGCATCCTTGCAGCTGGATAAGTGGGCTTTCAGAAATGTTGGAGGCTCTTCTTGTTGCTCTGCAAGTCCTTCCCCGAAGCAAGAGAACTGGCACGACCTTGCCTCTTGCTTTCCTCTCCATAGCCAGTGTCCAAGGGAACGCCTGAAAAACTCAGAAAGACTTTGTCCCTTTCTCATGGTTACAGGCACAAACCGTCATCAGAATCTAACTTTATTCTTACTACAGGGCGTAAACCTTCTTTGCATTTTCTGGGGTGCTCTCCTCTTTGACTTGCCCAACAAGGGAGGGCTCAACCCCCCAGGGTAGGAACATGCCCTTGAAGATGTACAAGCCCCAAAGGGCAATGTTCACCTAAAGGCTTATTACCCTACAAAGGAGATGCATGTTTAAGTTATGATGATGAGCATCTGGGTCATCTTCTAGCTTCCTCTACCTTCTCCTTTCTCCCCGTGATTAGACAGAGATGGTTTCTTGAGAAAAGAGGGTGATGCTGCAGGAGGAGAGTATTTTGAATAGGCAAGATTTTGTCTTCCTGTGGGCAAATAGGCTAAAACTACTGAAACAAAAGCAATTTTTTTTATTTCGTTCCTCATCTATATACTGGGAGACAGGCAGATAATCCCCTTACTTACTGTAACGTTGTGCAGCAAAGAAGGCAATATAATAATATCATATGGGAATTCAGTGTTCTTCGCACCATGGCTGCATCTTTGGGAGTTACTGTGTCTAACGTGTTATCCCTTTTTATCTCTGATTTCCAGACATATTGAAGTGCTTGAAAGGAAAGATAATGCAGACAAAATAAATGTACATTAACCTAATACTGTGGCACAGAGCGTGAGCGTTGAATCCCATATATGAAATAAAAATCATAGGAAGAGAGTTTGCATGGATGGAGGCAAATTTTCTAGGGTAGGCTTTGCTCCAGCCGGAGAGACCTTGTTGTGAGTAGGGCACCAGCTGGGAAGGAGAGAGATCTGTGCTCTATTTCTGTTCCTGCCATCGACCTGCTCTATGACCTTACCTCCCTTCTTTGTTTCCTCTCTCTAGCTAAAAATACCAGCTCACCTAAAAAGCAGCTTTTGCTTCCTGTTCATTTGGAGCCTGGCTGGGCCGTTGGCTCTCAGAGCTCTCTGCTTCCATAGAAAACCTTGAGCAAGAAAGAAATTCTTTGGTTTCACCAAGTCTGGGGCTTTTGCATGGGACAAACTAGGCAGTGCTTGTGTTCTCCTCAGTCACAGACCGCAAGGGTCGGAGAACAGCAGCACGGGCTGGTGTCAACCAATCCTGGGTCCAAAGGGAGTCCTGACCTTGACCTGCAACTCCAAAAGCATTATTTATTTATTTTAAACATCATATTAACCACTCCTATCTATGGACTGCATTGAAAATATCCTTTGCCACTGAGACTCAGCCCCTTAAGAAAAGTGATCCCAGAGGAATTTTTAAGGTGCTGTCTGAAGTAATGCAGTGCTCTGGTACACGAGCAAAGTGACATTTTCCACTGAGGTAAATATTTTCCAGTCAGTTTGCTGGGTACATTCCTGTATCCAATAATGTTTTCATACACAGCTCTTAGAGGAAGCAAGGTCTTTCATCGCGGAAAGGTAATCTCTTCTAAATTGGCCTCAGCTCTGTAAGACTGAAGGATAACAGATGCAAACCTTATGACTCGGAGCATGTTGTGCGGGTTGGATAGAGCCACGGTGCACGTTTCTGGCTGGGAGAAGATGGTCACAGATGCTTTTCCAGAGGTAAAGCCGCATGGAATGAGGCCTGTCTCTTTATTCACAAATTGCATTCCTCCTCTCTCTCCCCTCCTCCCAAACAAGCAACATTTTTCATCTTCTTCATGCCTCCGCTCTGAATTCTGAACGCTTCTCTCAGCTCTGGGCGGCTTTCTCGCTCCTCTGGTGCCGTTGCTCGGGCCTGGTTCCTCCCCCAGAGCTCAGAAATTCTGCTTCTCCTGGTAAGGATGTGGGGAAAGCCCTATTCCTTCGAATCCAGAACAGGTCGAAATCCTTGCGACGTTTCAGTCGAGCCCTCCCTGCAAAGGCGTGCCGAAGCACGGCTGTCCAGCTCTGTCATCTCAGAAGCTGAAAAGTTGTCGAATAAGTGGTAAATTCCACACAGGGAGAGGAAAAAAAGGCATTCTGAGATCAGAGAATTTGGTGGCAAAGTCCGGTGCTATAAAAGCATGGACACAGTTAGTAATCTGCGTGCGGTGTGTTCATCAGACATCTCCAGAACGTCCCAGGCTTGTCCCTTCAGCAGATAAAGCCCACTCATTCCTTTGGATGTGCACACGTCACAAGTAGGGACAGCAGAAGTGACCTGAGTCGCTCTTGAAACGAGTTCCTTTAGAGCTGGTGGCACAAACACTGAAGTCATTCATTGACTTTTGGACGTGTTTTCTCCTGAAAGGAGTCTGCGTACGCTGTCTGAACACTGCCTCATCTTATTAACTCTCTGCAATATCCACACAGGTTTGCAGTTTCAAGCTCTTGTCGTCTAGGTCAGACCTGCAGAAAAGTCCAGGTCCAGATCTGGTGCCTTCATTATAATCTTTTAATGATAATTTTTTTTTTTTTTCAGAGGAGTTCCTGGCATCTGATGCAATCCTAGTGAGGTGCCCACTGTGTAACAGGCACCCAGCCTGCTGAGTGCTGCTGAAAAGCTGGATGTGCTGATAGACACCACATTTATTTCAACACCTGGTGGTCTATAACTCTTAATTTTTATAAAGACTCTCTGGCACTCCATCAGTGTCCCCATCCAGTTTGTCTTTTCAGCTTCCTAACCGTGCGTCTGTGTCTCCATCCTCTTTCCATCTGTAAAACCTGCCCCTCAGAGAGAGGTTCTTATGGACAAGAAGGTCCTGGGTCAAAATAGCCTGAGATGATACATGTTGGCCAGGCAGAAAGTTAAAAGGCATTTTGGTTTCAGAAGAGGTAGAAAGTGTTTGACTGGACCTTTGCAGAAAGTGTCACATTCAGCTTGACTGAGGTTTGAGATATATTTGCCTTTTTTGAAGTGCTTCTGTTGCTCATTTCTGTCAACTACCAACTGTGTCCTTAATTCCACTGAAGTGGAAAAGATGTTGCTAAGATCAGCTTTTGGTCTGTATCATTAAAGCTTTTTTAAAAGCAATTAAATTGCATACTATTGTGAGAAAAGGTGCAGAGCAGAAATCACCCCGTAGTGTTGTGGTGGCAGAATGATTAATGAGCACCATTTTTTTTTTCCCTCTGCCTCTTTAAAGTGGGGCTGACTTTTGAAAGGGTGGGCTTTAGGCTGAGAAAAAATGCTGTTGAAGGTCTCTGTGCTGGCGGTGGCATTAGCATCTTGTTAAATTGCCAATAACATTCCAACCAGGCTCTTTTTGTGATTTACTTCTGGTCAGCAGAGGAACGAGTGTGAGGCGCAAGGTTTAGGTGATGCTGCCTGTTGGGTGGTGGAGGCATGGGGAGATGTGGGTCTGTGAGCTGGCTGTCACCTCATCCTCCTGTCAGCAGATACGGCCCGGATCACACTGATTGGTCTGAGGATAAGCCCAGAATTGCTGCTTCATGTATCTTGTGTCTCCTTTCTCCTCAGATGTACAAGTTCTTAGTTAAATTTAGCTAACATGAGCAAGCTACACGTGTTAAAATGTTGATGAAGACAAATTAAGTCATAGATGAGGGAGACCGTGATCTCCCAACCTCACTTAAACCTTGTTGCCTCGCCTTCTCTAGTTTTGCCTTAAAAACCACAAGCTCACTTTTCTTGCACGCTCCGTATTCCAGCCTGATGTTGGGATCAGTGGCTAAACCCAGATCTGAGCTCAAACAAATCATCTCTGTTCTGGTAGATTTGATCCAGTGGAGACTGTGACATTTAACTTTTCCTTATGGTAACTAAGGAGACTCCCAGAAGCTGATGTCCTACCAACTGCCTTTTGTGTTCGCGCGGCAACAGCCTTGGCTCTGGGCTAAGAACATTCCACCCTCGCCTTCAACTCCAGAGCCAGCTTGGGTGGCTTTCAGGGCAACGCGTGGTTTCCAGATGCGTCCGCTCCAATCCAAACAGCTAGCGAGGGCTGACATTTGGTTTGAAATTGAGTGTTCGTGGAAACGAAGAGCAGGAAAATCGCTGCCCAGATCTAACTCCGAAGCAGAGTTGTAACCTTCTTGTATCTCGGCTCAGCCTGCCTGGAAACAGCGGCGGTTTGCTGCTCCCACCTCTTTCCAGAAAGCCAATTTGTGGATAAATTATGCGCTGGGATCAGGAAATAACCCTCGGCTACCGTTTCGGACATTTATCCTCTCCCGGATCAAGTGATGCTACTCGAAGACATTAACTTTCCCCAGCTGCCTGTTACCAGCCCTGTGGGTAGGAGTGATGGTATCTGTGCTCCCTAATCCACCGCGGGCAGAACCAGCCAGGTTAGTTTAAACTGCCAGCGACTGCAGGTAGGAGATGGATGACCACGCAGAGCTGATTAGGGAGCGCTCGGACGCTCCCGGCCGTTGGCAGGAAGGAGGGAAAAGCCAGGGAATGGCAAAATCTTCAATCAGTTCTGCAGCCTGCAAAGAAATATCTTTTTCTGCTCTTGCCTTTGTGCTCTGGAGGTGTTCTGGAAACGTTTCTCGAGGAGGACAAGGCGGTGGGTGCATCGTGTGGTGTGTGGAGCACAGACACAGCCCTGCGATAGCCAGCAGCTGCGGAGAGGGGAACGGGGCTTTCCAGGAAAGCTCCCTGCAGTGAGTGCTTCTCGGAATCGTTTTGCCCTCTCTCTCTGTTGATTTTGTTCTTGAAATTAGAGAGGATACCTCAAGGACGGTCTCTGAGCTGAGAATAGGGAGGAAGGTTTTCCTACGGGGAGCATGGAAGGAGTTATCAGGAGGATGATATTGGGGTTTGAAGTGGGGTTAATGACCGGTATTTTGCCGTGGATGGTGGCAGCCAAGGAAATTTATTCATGGGAGAGCAAGGATGCACAGAATAGCTAACTATTAGTGAAAGATCAAAGGCAAACAAAAGGCTTAGAGAGGAAAATCTTGGTCGGGAAATGATATATGGGCCTGCGGATGAAGGCTGGCCTCCAGAGGTAAATGTGCAGGGGGCTGATGGGGATTATCAAAACCTGGGGAAAGATAGGGAAAAAAGATGGAGAAAAGCATTGCCAGTTAATGGTAGAGATTTATGGATCTGTTATGAATCACATTGACCTTATGAACCACCTTCCTCTCTCCCCAGCTCCTCTTTCGCCCTTCCCCTCGATGTCCTTTCATTATTAAAAATGCATGATTCTGTCCTCAATTTCATACATGGGAACACAGTGACAATCAGTCCCATTAGTCTTTGGAGCACCAAAGACATCAGCTGAAGGCTTGAACGATGAGCAGAGGACACCAGAATCCTTTGTTTGTCCGGAGCACAGCCACCACGGCAGCCCTAGGAACGTGGTCCTTGAGCAGCAGCTCTCCCCTGGGTCTCCTCAGGCTCTCACTTAGTTCCTGGCTCTAAGGAAGGTAAAACCCCAGCCTGAAATACATCCCAGTGTGGTAGAACAGGCGGTTAGGTGCCTGTGGAGAGAAGCCAGCCCGGGAGCTCTTATCCCCTGCCCATCCCTCCATTTGCAGGTGCCTTTCCCAAATGTCAGGGTGCTTGGCAGTCCTGGAGAACAAGGGGCAGAGGAGGAGTTTTCTGTCAGGAAATATAAGAACAAGTTCATAATGGCAGGAAGTAGGAGGATGGCAGGAATCAGGAAGTGCTGAGGATCTCCCAGAGACATAGGGATGTACAACAGAGAACTCTTCCAGCTGCTTTCCTCCAGGCAGGTAAAATATGGGGAATCTCCTATTACAACACATGTTTTTGAACTGCCTGTTGAGTAAATTGTGGGTTTCCATCCCCATTACTCTACTGGTAGCTATCACTCGTAACGCAAATATACAAAATAAATTAATTACAAACAAACAAAACCCCCAAACCCGACAACACAACTTGTAATGATTTTTTCCCTGCTTAAGCTTTCAATTACATCGGCTATCTCACACTCATTAGACAGACATGAGCCCATATTCATTAAATGCAAAACTAACTTTCCAACAGCAAAAAGGCTCGGGTGAAGAGGGTAATGATTTAATTTTCTTCATTTCAGAGAATTACATCTCTTATCCTGGGGCAATACGTCTGTAAATGCAGACAAAGTGCTGCTTCAGACTCGGTATAAATTCCTAATTTGGTGGAGCTACTTGGTAGGAAAGCCTGAGTAAGGTCCAGGCCCCCATTTTGTCTTCTACACTCGACCAAACCAAACTGCATGTTAGAATTGTTGAGGATTCCAGATAATATTTTTTCAAAGTTACCGGGAAAACCCAGAATTTCCAAAATTCTGACGGGTTTTAGATAGTTTTTCACTTGTTTCTTCGAAGGCGTGCGCGACTTTTACGAGCTGTGTCAGCACGTTTGCTGATTTTTTTTATGATCTGAATCAAGTCATGAGCTGCAGCGAGCAGTTTTAATGGGAACGTCACAATTGTTTCGGCGAGAAAAACGTGGCTGGTGCCAACAATCCCCGCTGCAAAGCCATTTGCGTTCAGACAGAAAATCTTCCCTTAAAGCAGCTCCTCAGCTCGCGTTCTACCCACCTGACTCCTCCTGTAGCTCTCCCATTTTTTTCCATTCCCTGTCCAAACTAATGAAAGAGCTGCATTTTTATCAACTGCTCTCTCCACCCCAGAGGCAGCCGCATTTCACTGGAGGGAGAAGCAATTTTTATGGACAGTGCCACTTAGAGAGCCTTGCGATGGGAGGGGGGGCAGCAGCTCAATGCAAGCTCGGGACAGCAGCACGAGTTGTGTTTCAAGACTCCTCTACCTTGCAGTAACATTCCGAACAACATCTAAGCGCAGATATCGCTTTCAAGCAAATTTTTTTTCCCCCTCTTGAAGTTTTCCCCCTCTAATGAAGGAGCAGCGTTGGGTTTCTCGTTTCTCTTTCGCTGGTGGTGGCTACGGGGTTCTGCAGGCGGAGCTGCGGAGAGAGCACGATGTTCTGAGCAGCGGCTCGGAAGAGACGTGAGTTTTCTCCTAAAATCTGGGTCCACGGTAATGCATAAAGCTCAGCTCAGCTCCAGTTCCAAAATAGCTACACGGGGTCTCGGGAAAGTCGACAAGCTCCGGTTGTGAAGTCAGCTGCCCAGCACGGGCCGAGTTAGGGAGGGGCACATGGAGCATTTGATCGTTTGGCCTTTTCCTTACGTAGCCATAAAGATAAAACACCCTCCTACAGCTCTAAGCCTCTCCCGGGGCAAAGTAAGCAGGGCAGCCAGGGCGGGATTTGCTTCGGTTTGCAGCAGTCTTTGTAAACGGGAGAATGAAAACCTTGTCCACATCCCGAGTGTGTGGCCCGGGCTTCATCCGTTCCGTGCTGTTAACCCTGCAACTTGCCTTTCCAAGGAAGCAGTTTCTGCGCAGAGGTGACTTCTTCAAAGCAGAGCAGGACACCCCTCAAGGAGCAGCTCTTCTGTATCACTTCCTAAATGTCTGGGGGGGGGGGTTGAGGTTGTTTTTAGGTAGGATGGTGTTCAGATTTAGAGGGAGAATTCTGAATTTCAGCAGACTGCTCGGGTTTTAATCTCTGTCAGGGGTGGGATTTACTCAGTGGAGGAGGTTGTCTCACAGGGGGATGAGGATGAAGGATGTCTTGAGGAGAAGAGAAAGAGCTCAAGAGACCTCAGGGCTCAACTCCCTGCTCTGTCAGAGCCTCCCAAATGGCCTTGGCTCCCTCGTGGAGAAAACACCTTCCCAGAAGGCTTTCTTAGAGGTATCACAACTGAATTGTTGGGCTGTCTGCTCTTCCCAGGGAACAGACAATAGTGAGGTTTGCAGAGGAGAGGCCATCTAAAAGTCTTCCAAAGAGCTGCCTCCAAAACTAGTGGCACTTTAGGGAAGAAGGTTTTGTGGAAGTGGTGCAAGGAGTGAGTCAGCTCCATCCCCCTTGAGAGAAGGGGCTAGTGGGGGTGTAGATGAAGGCAGCAATCCCAGCCCAAACCACCCGCCCCCTGCTCAGTGACGAGCGCAGGACTGTTCCGTGCCCTCCTTTCTAAATGAGAACAACCACCACCTTCCTTTCCCTACAAACACATCACTCTCCCAGACCAGTTTACAAACCTCCTCCTTTCCCTCATGCGACTTTCTATGGCACTGAGCGTGGAAGCTCTGCAGCTCCCTAAAGCATCTCCTCATTTCTGCAGGAGAGGACAAGGGAGCACCGAGGGAGGAGGAAGGGATGGAGGGATGGATGGAGGACGGCCAGCCGCAATTCAAATCTCATTTCCAGACTCTTGCTCCCAGTATCCCGTGACTTCTCCATCACAGCAATCCTGACATAACCTTGGAGGAGAGTCAAGCGAGCAATCCCAAGGCAGCCCACACGCGCCGAGGGAAAAGGAAGGGGTGGAGGGGAGGATGGGGGATGCAGCCTCGCAGCTCCCTGCTCTTCCTCTCCGTGTTGGAGATGTTTGCCCTGGGTTTGAGAGATGAAACAGTGCTGGGAAGCGGGGAAGAAGCACTTCTAGCTTCTTCAAGAGTTATTGCATACGATTCAGGGTAGTCGGTTGTCATTTATTGTAGCCTGAAGCATGAAATGAATTTTGGCACATAGGCCTGCGACCAGAAGATGGGCTGTTTCTCCGTGTTAGAAACCTATCCTTGTGTCTGCGGGCACATTTTCTGCTTCGAACAACTGTGTGCTGGTTGTAAATCTCAGCAGAAGTAGTGCAAGTTGGGAAAGAGCAGTAGAAAATCCTTTTTCTTTTTTTGCTGCATTTTGAAAGATCAGGTTTCCATTTTGCTTATTTTGGATTATTAGTGTGCAGTAGAGCTGGGGGAGGCAGGTTTTCCAGGGAAGTTCTTCAGGACCAGAGCAAAGCAGCATCCAAATGACAGCCAAAGCCTGACTTGTGCTATTTAATTCCAAGTAACTTCATTTCCTTCACGGGACTGGCTCCCGAGCTAACTTCTAAATAACACCTGAGATATTTAAGACTATAAACGTTAAGTCCTGGATCTTGCAACTGATGGCAAACAGGAAAGCTGCCATCCGGCTCTGGAAAACTCAAAGGGTATCCCCAGATGTCAGCTGCACCCCACAGTGCTGCATTTGCCAGCAGCCACAGGGTATCCCAAATTAATACCACACCACAAGCTCAGGAGCTACGTGAAACATGTTGCGTTGTCACATCGGGCTGGTTTTGCAGCAACATCTTTCTTTCAGGCTCGCCCGAAGTCTCGACACTCTACGTGATTTTAAGCGCAGTGCTTTTTCTGTCAGAAGTAAATTTTGCCCTCGAAATAATTAGCACATCATCAGTTGGAAATAAGCGTCGTCTTGAGTGAAAGAATGGAGTTATGTGGGTTATTTTTAAATAGCACAACAATGTACGCTAGAGAAAGAAAAAAAAAAAAAAAGTCTCTTAAATTATTTACATTATTTACACCATTCTCCTGAACGGCATCTTCAAAACCGTGTTTTTAAAACATGGCATTATTAATTGAGGGGGTTTTTTGAACCAGTGGTGTTTTGAAGTTTTTTGGAGAACTGGTTCGATCCTGGAAATGACCTCAAAACGTGTCAGAATCGTTTGTTGTTTTGCCGGCTTTTAGATCACGTGTCGAGTTTGGACCAGCGTGAGCTCCTTCCTGGGGTGGGTGAGCATCTCCTCACGAGAGTGGATCCAGGGCAGTCAGACCTGAATAATGTGGGGAATCAACCATCTGGCCCCAAACAAAACTGACTTACAGCCTGATCCCCCCAGCCCTCCCCGGGTGTCGTTTTACTCCTGCGAGTAGCCCAAGAGCACCTACTCGTGCTCGTAGGAAGATGCTCCACGCATAAGGAGGTCACAGTGGGAAACATTGAACTTGGAGGTGGAAACTGGGTGGGGGACCGTGCTAAACCAGACCGTGTGTCACGCCGTGGCTCATCCCCATCAGCAGGGTCTGGAGGCTTCGGCAGGGGGTTGGCTGGTGAAAACAACCCATTTCAAAACTCAAAGCTCATCCCCTCGGTTTGTAAAGCGAAACTCCCCCGGGTACCCCCGGGCTTTGGGGGGCACCTCCAGCTGCACCCCTCCGCTTCGCAGCGAAGGACGAGCAAGACGGGGCGGGATCGGGCCCGAGCTCCGCGCCGAAGCCTGACCCTTTGTTTCGGCGGTGTCTCTGTTGGTGACAGATGGTGATGCTGTCCTGGTGAATTTGTTACCTTCTCGATGACATGCAATATGTCTGCATCCTGACAGTGAGAGGAGAGACTCCAGCTGTCCCTCCAGTAATTGACAGCAAGGAGCTGTTTTCACTTTTGACAGAGCTAAGAAGCATTAGCATCATATTGGCTACTAGGAGGGGTTTTATTATTATGTTTATCATCTGAGAAAAGTCATTGTGATGTGGGACTGGGTGGGTTTGGGGGTTGGTTTTTTTTCCTACTTGGCTCCTGCAACCGCCAGCGCTCCCGTTGCAAACGGTCGCGTGCTCCAGCGGAAAAGAAAGGGGAGGAAATGTGGGCTCCAGCCACCTCGTCCCCACACGAGCCCCGCTCCTCTCACCCTGATGGCAATGACAAAATCCCACCTCCTTTCCTCAGAAGCAGTGAGGGAGGCAGGAGAGGAAGGATTAGTTTAGGACAACGAAAGTGCGGAAACCAGGTCACCGAGCTTAGTCGGGAAGAGGTCCTGTCCTGTTTCTTGCGTGCTTCTGGTGCCTCCTGTCAGGGTTTGGATCACATCCTCTGCTCTTTGGGAAAGAGAAAGAAAATAATCTTGCTTCTCCATGTGTTTTAGGCTCTACTGGCTGTCATCCCAGATGATTTATGTCTGGTTTGCTTCCCTTTCACTCTTCCTAGCTCGCGCACGTACCCCTCGCTAGCAATAAAGGGCACCTCTCCCATACCCTCATGGACTCTGCAGCAGCCATCACTCTATAATAAGTCCTTAATAAGATTGGGGGAGTAAAATCAACTCTGAGCACATAAGTCACAAAGACATCCCTACAACAAAAATTCCTCCCTAAATTAGATTCGAGCTGACCTAAACTAAAGGTTGGGTCTCATTGCAGATCTAGCAATAGCAAAGCTTCCGAGATGAGCAGGCTCTTCACAACGAGCTGAATATTTCCCGCTGGTCCTACCGGTTGTAGTTCCCTGCGTGAAAACCACGCACCGTTACACTGCTGAAATGGGATCAGAGGAAACAAGCCAGCGCCGTGAAATTTATTCAGGGTATTCACATGGTCATATCTGTTGTTCTCTTGGTGTCTTTCAGACAGAGAGGTAAGGGTCACCCTTGCTTTTGGGCCACTCGTGTCTCCTGGCTTTGTCTGGCACCTATAGGTGTGGGACGCTGGTGCTGGACCAGAGGGTGCTGACAGCAGAGACTGGCATTTCATGCTGGATTAATGAAGATCCGAGCACGAGAAAGCAAATACAGCCCAGTAGAGCCATCTCAAAAGGAAGGTTTCACCTGGCTCGGTAACCAGCCCAGCGCTGCTTCTGTCTTTTCTGGTCCGTGGAGCGAGGTGTTGGCACGGACGGTGCCTTCCCAGGGGCTCCTGGGACAGGGAAGGCAGGAGGAGTGGGTGCTACAAGCTGCACGGGCACATCTACCGCTGCAGGAGGAAGCCCAGCTCCAGCTGTTTCTGGCCACAGAG
The DNA here is from genome assembly GCA_025331215.1 of Actenoides lindsayi. Lineage (NCBI taxonomy): Eukaryota > Metazoa > Chordata > Aves > Coraciiformes > Alcedinidae > Actenoides > Actenoides lindsayi. The sequence continues at coordinate 104,855 of WTSP01000450.1, forward strand.
CATTTGTTCAATTCTCATCTCAAACTATTTCAGGACCGGGCAATTTGAATATTATGATCCTGCTATTGCGCTGTAAATATAGGCGCATAAATAAATACACATACAGCTATATTTACACACAAATCCATACACATAAATATACGTGCCCATATATTTGTGTGTCTATATTTACACGCACAGGTGACTTTGGAAATTCCCAGGGAATTTTTAAACTCTCCAAAGTGACATCTCTGGGTTTCTGAAGACGAAACAGTGCGAACAAATAAAGCGCGTGGGTCCTACCAGCTTTACGAAAAGACCTTCAAAGTTCATTGACTTGTAATTCTGAGTCTTTCTATAAAGCCCCAACTCTTCAGCTCTCGTGTCCACAACCAGCTCCTCCACAAAGCAAAAAATGCACGAAGTTTTTGTCAACTCTGATTTATTATTAATCCAGGCGTTTCAACGATGATTGCTGCAATCCTCTGCCAGCTCCTTCAAACGAGGATTGATTTTTAAGTCTCATCGAATATCGTTGTCGAAAGGCCCCCTTCCCAGACAGCTTTAAATATGCAAGGGTAGCACTATGCTGTGAGGCTCTTTGTGCTGACTAAATTCTGAGCTTATCGATCGGAAAGCCTGGCACCGACCGCAGAAATTAGCTGGCTTGGAAGCAGCATCATACTCCTGAACTCGTATCGGTGTTGACACGAGCACGTGACAAAAATCCCAAGCCAAGTTCGTGCTGTACAGAAAGCCCGATGGCTGGCCCTGCTTTCGGGCCAAGAGCTTGACTCATACCTTGGCCCGGAGTTTGGAGGAGGGTAACTTTTACTTCCCAGCCTTTTCATTCAGTAATTCCTGAGATCCAAAACCGGATGCAAAAGAAATGCACGTATCTGCGTGCGTGCACGGATGGAGGAATGAGGGCTGAATGCACAGGCATTGGGTTTAGGAGCCAGGACTGGGATCCACCCAGGGATGCAGAGCCTCTGGAGAGCCTGCTGCCTGGTTTAAGAGTGAAGTAGATGGTTTAAGAGTGAAGTAGATGTTTTAAGAGTGAAGTAGATGGTTTAAGAGTGGCCACGGAAGCCACGTGTTATCTTTTACGTGCCTTTATGAGCTGCTATTAAATTATTCCTTTCAATACCGTGATGTGCACAGCACTTTGCTGGTTCCAGTTGTGAAAGGGAGTAAGGGAGAGGGTGTGGGTCCGACAGCAGTGGGGGGGGATCTGCTACGTAACCAGTATTTGTCAGAAACTGGAGTAATTGCTGCTCTGTGGTGTGATTTATTGAGGTAACAAAGGTTAATAATAATGCCACTCAGTCAGTTTATTCTATTCATTTTCGTGTCATTACAACGTATCAGGCACGGTGCACGTTGCAGCTGGGGTAAGGACCGTGCCTCTCCCTGAGAGATGCTCCTTTCTTCCTCCTGTCCACCACAGTCCCTCACTGGGGTGAGCTGGGGGCTTGGAGCCGAGCCGGAGCGTGTCCATGCAGGGTGGTCGTCGCAGCACCATCCTGCTCTTTGCATCTCAGAGGCCTGAAATTTCAGACTACTGACGGAAGGATCTACCACGAGTAGAAGTTTAAAGTGGGGCCAACGTATCAGAGTGATGCTTTGCTGGAAGCTCACGGGAGTGAGGACGAGGGTGGGCAGCAAGGGGGTGGAAAGCAGCCTGTGACAGCAGATATCCCCCAGGGATGCCCAAGGGATGGATGGATGGATGGATGGATGGATGGATGGATGGATGGATGGATGGATGGGGCCTCTGTGGGAAGAGGTGGATAATGCAAAGGGGCCGTCTGTCATGCAAATGTGGTAGCGTGAGGAGTATTCCTGGGTGAGCTCCCCGGTTGGCTCTGGGGAAGCTGGGAAGGTTTTGTAGTGGGATGCTGCTGCTCTGGCCCCTGGGGCTCCCCTCTTGCAAGGGGAGCAGAAGGAGGGGCAGGAAGGAGAGCCGGGCAGGTTGGGATTACATTGTTGTCTTGTTTAGGATTTGGAGAAAGCCAAAACCCACAACTGAGAAGTCTGAAAGCGAAGGAGACTGGCACTTTAAACTAAAGAGGTTCTTTGTCCATTGACGAGGCTGCCACGACCCAAACCCTCAGAGCCAGGCTGCCCTCACCTACACGAATCTGTATCTATAGTGCAGGGATTTAAAACACCCTCCAAGCTGAGCCTTCAGCAGTTTTCACTGAAACCTCCTTGTTCCTACCACAGTCTTTTATTGCAAAGTGTTATTTTGGGTGATCACAGTAGATCACAGTATCTCCTCTGGGCTTGGAGGAAGAAGTCTCGGAGAGTTAACGGCAGCGCGATTCCTGCTTTTCGGGAGTCAGGGTTTGCTGTTGACTTGGCTGCAAAGTACTGCAGGAGGTGCAAAGGACCTGAGTTTCCAGAGTTGCTCAACGACCACAGCTCCCGGCAAACTCAAGCCTTCCCACAAGTCAAGTCAGTGCTGTGAGAAATCCACGAGACCTTTTTTTCCCCCCAACGCTAAGTTCACATGTGGCTCGGCCACGCGCACAACCATACAGATCCTCTCCTGTGGCCTTAGCCCAGACCCATCCTTCACCTGCACCCAGACTCTTGCCCTCTTTAAACCCCCCACAGCTCAGAACCCCGAGACGAGCGGGTGCAGGGGCTGCTCTTTGCGCGAGCGAGGGTTAAAGAAAACCCAACATCTTGCAGATCATCCCTCCCATCCACCCGCTCCGAGGCTGGCAATCTCACTCTCTGTTCTTTCATCCAAGTGGGCATCAGCACCAGCCCCGTATTCATAAGTGTCAAGAGGTGTTGATGCACACTGCATACGGCTGGTGGCTGCTTTTGCCCACCCCGGAGACTCCACGCCTCGCACCTCCACTCGGCTGCTGGGACTTGGCTGCCTTTCAGACTTTAATTTTGAGAAGGACTTTGAAATTTTTCCAGCTCGCTCGCTGCCGTTTTTCACCACTTGCTCGGTGAGGTACCTGGGCTGCTTTGTTCTCAGAAATGCATTGATAAATTAGCAGTCACGAGCTCCGGCAAACGCTGCTTTTCCGTGTTGTTTTGACCGGTCTCAGCTTCTGTTGTGGAGTATGAGATGGACAGCAAAGGACAGCAGTGCCTCAAGGTGCTGAAGAAGGGTCCATCCGATTGCTGTTGCTACAGTTTAGGGGAGAGGATGTGGATAAAGTTAGCTGAAAAATAGCAAAGAGGAAGACAAGCCTTCACTTAAGGTGGTCAGAGTCCTAATGCTGATGGTGCAGCATCCAGCTCACGTGTCAGCTCAGACCCCAGCTATTCAAGAGAGGTGGTCTTGCTCAGAAATCTGCCTGCTGCGGGTTCCCAAAAGGCTCCCGTGACAATTTTTGGTATCGGGTGAAAATTTCTTCAGCCATTTTTGGCATACTTTGAAAGTCCTGGAGTATTTTCTTGATGTTTTCTAACCCTCTGGGGACAGACCATCAGGGTGCATGTTTGTTTAATATCTCCCAAACAGGACAGCAACCCATGGAGGAATATTGGAGATTATGGGACTGAGAGCAGAGCAGTAAGAGCTGTGTGCAGACCCACAACTCAGCCAGGAGTAGTTTGGCTTATAGCCCAGTAAAGCGGTGTTGTGGTTTTGCAGGTATCTAAGGTAGCTCGTTTAAATCTCGGTCTGTAAGTCTTTGCTTCTTCGGGGTACTTGGCAGTACTTCCAAAGTTGTTTGGAGAATCAAGTTTTTAGCTTTTCTAATTAAAAAAGGAAGTCTCACAATAGTTTCCAAATGTGTCAAGCTTCTCCTGCTGTCCTTTCAGCCCCAGTGCCACATCTCCTCTTAATCCTTTAGCATCCTTCATTTCCAAAGCTGTTAGTTGTGGTGCTGTTGCAGCATCTTTACACCACCCTTCTCTCCTCCTCAGCCCCCAGGTATCACCCCCTCCTTTGCTGTAGTTCAAGGCAGAATTACTCATTTTCAGTACGGGACCCGCTGGCAGACCTGGGCTCAGCTCCTGTCTGGGGAACTGGGGCTCTGACTGGTTTCTGGAGGGGAGTTGGTCATTGCACAACCCCACCCCTCGCTTCGGGTGCTACAGGGCACCTTCAGTCACTGTTTTCAGTCTCTGAAGCCCAAGGGCTGAAGAGATGTAAAGAAGCATAAACTGGGGGTGGTTTTGGTCCTTTCCAACACTGTTTTTGAATCTCTGTGTATCCGTTTCCCCGCTGCACCGCTGTGAAACATTTTTCTTCAGATACCCCCTGTTTCTCCAGAGAAAGGAAAAATCCGTTTTCTTTAACCTCATGGCAACTTTCAGCCTCTAAAACATACCAGCGGGTATATGTTTGCCTTTCTTTTAGTAGGGAAGCAAGTAATTTCTCCTCCCCTCTCCATCTCCTGTAGCCTTTGCATTTGAACAAGACCTTGGGCTGGAGCAGGATGGGTCCCTCTTGACCCAAGCTCAGCTCACGAATCACTGGGTTCCTCCCCCATCTTGTAACATCAAGGTCTGTCTTCTCTGTAACAAGGTTAGGCTCTATATGTCTTAACCATATGCCCCAAGTGAGGAATTCATTAGCATTCATTACACATTCATAAGAAACAAATGGGCAGAGGAGTGGGAGGTACTGCAGTTTGTCTCAGCTGCTCCTTCACACCCGGCCTGGCGGGAGGGGAACCTGCCGAGAGCAGGCACTGGGCCCCTGCCAGCCCCCCCTGCCCCCGCTCCATAACAAAACAACCACCCAACCTCCCACCACAACCCACAACCCACTCACCACCCACCACACCCCACCGGCCACGCACCC
>WTSP01000451.1:0-14717 GCA_025331215.1 Actenoides lindsayi
GCTGCAACCTGATGATGTCCAAGTGATGAATTTGACTGGCACATGTGGAGCTGCATCACTTCCCAAAGCCCAGGGAACCTCTGTGTGACCATTCTCAACATATGTATCCCATGTTTCCCTATCATTAAAACTGTGCTGCATTCAAACTCAATCCTCTTTGTTGTTTGGTTTTGGGTTTTTTTCCCTTGTAACTTGGGTTTTCAAGTCATCTGTTGGGTAATTCAGAAATACCCCTGAGAAATCTGTGAGAACCTCTGAGAACCATTCTATGATTCTTGAAAACAGGAACACACAATATCACATTTAATTAATTGTAATGTAATAATTCGTTCACACGAAGGGCTCAGAGTTTTAGATTTTTCTCAAAGAAACACTGAGTCTTTAGATTTAAGTGCACATGGGCCCTTCAGCTCTCTCTTGACTTAGTGCTTCCTGCTCCTCTTAATTGTTATGAAGATACTTTCCCATAACAACATGACTCATCCTTATGAAGCTGGTTGGACCACTGGCTGACTAACGTGAGGCACCTGGATCTGTGTGTAAGACCTAGAAGTGAGTAAGAAAAAAGACAAAAGCAGAGACACAAAAATAGTCAAGATGTTTTGCTGCTGTCTATTCCATGCCTCTGAAGGTCTGGAAAGGTGATGGAGAGAAAGGCAAGGTAAAAGCAGAGGCCTTGTAGACTTCACCTACATTGTGAAAGCAACAGTAGCAGGAAATCTTAGATCTTGCAATACTTCATTTTCTCATGGCACATTTGGACATGGGTTTTCTTCCTCCGCTCTTTGTGCTATTTTATCAATCAGAATGAAGATGTGGAAGTGACAGATTTTGAGACTGGATGCTGGTGACCCTCGTACCTTGAGTCCCACACCAGGTATTTTGTATCCTTATGTCTATGGAATTTTTGGACAGAAGGGTTCTTCTGGACAACAGAAACCAAGAAACATTATCCAGTACTTTTTCTCTATCCCATAATTTCTCTTTAAACAATCACACACCTTTTGACTGAACATCACTATTTGAATTAAAGCCAACAAGGAATCACTCATCTCTGCCAAATTATTCCAATGGTTAATTATAGTTATAACTAAATGCTTCCACGTTCTTCCTTCTCTAGTTACAGTGTTTCCTAATTAGAGAAATCTCCTTCCCTGCCCCCCACATTGCAGTTACTCGCATTTGTTAAAGTCTCTTCTTAGTCTTATTTCACAGAAACTATCCAGCCCATCTGATTTGCTTATTTTAGAGTGGTTCATAAGAAGGAATATAAAATCAAAAACCCTTACTTCAAGGAGAAAGGCCATAAAAGCCCCTTTATCCAGTGGAAAAACAGGAGGTGAAGTCATCATCTTAGTTTGCAACAAAGACGAATGAGATTAGTTTTAGGGGGGAAAAAAAGAGAAACTACCCCACTTTCCAGTTCCAGGAGCATTCAAGTGCTGACTGACTGGTGAGATGATGCAGTCCTACCACTCTTAAGAACAGCTTAGACAAATCTTTTCCAGGAATAATTCAGGGAAGCATGTAAATGAGGAAACCTCACCAGTTTTTTTCGACAATGATTTCTTATAATTCCTAAATTCCCCCAATAATATATATTTTTTAAGCCCTTGGCATTGCTCAGCACTGTTTTTGAAGAATGCTCACCTCCTTAGGCAATCATTTATTTAATTGATTTAATTCAATTTAATTCATTTAATTTTCCTGTTCACAACATTTTTTACTTCACCGGTTAGAGGTCTGAAAACCTTTACCAACAGCGATTGTACAGTTACTTCCTTATCACTGATTTTCTGCACGTAAATAAAGAAATACATGCAGGAGAATAAATTCATGTGAACACTGGTTTCACTCAAAAACTCCCTCTGGAGCTGCTCTGGATAAGGGAGCTCACATCAGGATGCTCTTCCTGCAGTCCTGCTTCGTGGGAAGCGCCTCTAAGTCAGAAACTTAGCAAAAGATGAACGTCTGAAACTGGAAACGCCTCTTAGACAGCCAAATACTGGGCAAAAGCTATGGGAGGATGCTGCCATGTGAGCTGAGCATTAGCAAGAGCATGGGAGGAGTCACAGCAAAAATTGCCTGGCAGAGTCTGGGCTGCTGAAAGACGTTGGAGATGAATCCAAATCACTCCACACTTCTGCCAGAGGTTGATGTGTTGGGCTGTGCCTTTAAGAACGACATTGACAGGTACTAGTCACATCCTCTCTCAGCAGCATGTCTCATCTCCCCTGCACAGCTCCAGAACAGTGGGTAGAAGTTAGGAGTATAGCTCTAGCTGAGGAGAAATTCTGGTTGCCACCATGATCTTGAGACTCGCTGTCCCAAACAAAGTGGGCATGCACACATGTTTCTGGGTTCATTTCCCCTCCCTCATTTCCATCCATAGGCAACATTTTTGCTTAATACTGTTGCCAACTTCTATGCCATCAAATCTCCTCTTGGAAGTAGAGTGATTTTGGAGGATCCTCTAGGCAAGAACACTTATTGCGAATGTTCTGAGGAAATGCTTTCAGGTAGTTTTGCAAACATCCACTAATGTTTTATATATGCAAAGTATTGTGGTGTTATGATGTTAATAACAGGCTGCCAGTATTAAAACTCCACAGTATTGAATCATAGCGTCACTTTAAAATATATATGTCAGGGCCACCCACGTGATTCTCTGAACCAGGCAATGATGAACACCTTGGTAATTTGGAACCCTTTGGATTTTGTGGAGGGTTTTTTTTTATTAAAATCCATCTTTGCATTTGTTATCCTAATCATACTATTTAAAACAAGTCGGCTAAATATTCACCTTTCCAAATCAGGGCATATTTGCTGATTTAAATGGTGTTCTCTCACCTGAGAGGGCTGAGCTTCAAACATGGCATGAGTCGCTGCACCATCACAACAGGTCAAGTTGGGCACAAATCAGGTCTGTAATCCATGGCCCTCTGTATGGCCAGAGCCCTCCTGAGCTTAAGTTAATCTTAAGTTGCTCCTCTTTTCCCTGGCCCACCAGTAGGTTAAGTGGGGAGGGACCAGCTTTGCCAGAACGTTGCTCACTTGTCTTTCCCACCGCACTCTTCTCCACACTCACAAGCATTTTTCTGATGCAGCTGTGACCATAACCACTGTGAAATGAACTAGGGATGGAGTGATTTATTCCAAACCAGTCTGAGCAATTCCTAGAGCCCTCTCACCATCCCACTTCAACCAAAATGAGCTTTCTCTACTTACGTTTTGTAGAATCATAGAATCCCAGACTGGTTTGTGTGGGAAGGGACCTTTAAAGCTCATCTGGTCCAACTCCCCTGCAGCAAACAGGGACATCTGCAACTAGAGCGGGTTGCTCAGACACCTGGCCAACCTCCCCTGGGATGGCTCTCGGGATGGGGCAGTGACCACCTCTCAGGGCAACCTGGGCCATGGTCTCACCGCCCTAAGTGTAAATTTCTTCCTCCTCTCCTGTCTAAATCTCCCTCTTTTAGTTTAAAATCATCACCTCTTTTCCTGCCACAACAGGCTCTGTTTCTTTCTGGGCTTGGCCAGGAATTGTACTGCAGAGGAGGACACCTCTTGTGCTAAACTGGATCTGTGGCCACCACCTCAAGCCCTTGCAGGGTTTTATATTTTTGCCTTGGAAGAAACTTGGACATGAAGTGAGGAGCCAGGCCACCACAGGCAATGCCATGTTCTGCAAGGAGCGTCTCTCCAAGGTGATCTTGACATTACAGTCATGCAATGACTCCAGCTTCTGTAAACACGTCCTAACAAGTATTAAACTACCAAGCACGCTTAGCTACTAATACTAGGTTAGGCTCTTATGCATTCTTGGAGGTCATGCAAGGAAAACAAACCGCTGTTCTCTCAGCATCTGTGAGGGTGAGTCCTGCAGAACCTCTGAGGATCTGCAGCACCAACAGGGCTCCCACACAGGCCAGGGTTCAGTCCCTTCCAAATTGTCAGGGCTGCGGGAGAGCTTTGGACATTCAAAACCATGAAATGAAAGGAATCCATGGAAGGGACCGTGCAAGTCACGTGCTGGGTGAGAATAGGGTAATCAACAGCAACAGCAAGCAAAACAATTACTGTAATTACATGCCAAATTTTGTTTGGGGAGTAATGGAACCTAATGCACAAATGTGACGTTATTTTCTTGCATCATCCCGGTGGTCCAGGAAGGTATATAAAACCATTCATGATTCAGACACCTTTCAGCAGGTTCTCCTGACTTCTCCTCGGTGAACTGAGTAAGTTGGATTCTGATATAACTTCTTCTTCCTAAGAAAAAAATAAAAAAAAGAAGGATCATTTTTGAAATATTTGCATTTACTTCAGAGATGAGTTTTGGATTAATATTCTGTGGTTCTGTACAATATTCAGGGGTTTATTTTCATGGAAGAGTCATTTGCTAATTATTCATTCAGAGGCACTGATGGATTAAGGTTTAAAAATACGTTTGAAATCTAGATATTGTTAAAGACGCCGACTTTCATTACTCTGTGGAATTTTAATGCATGTAGCCTTGAAATATCTTAGCCAGCAGTATACGTCTGTCAGGGTTGTTCTGGTCATGTGGCTTATAAGTTTTATCTGATTTTGGACAGAGGAATCATGTAACTATAGACATAAGCTATAGAAATACTGAGATCATGGGATAGGAGGATGTTTTTCGGCTATTTCAGTGACTTTCAGCATTTTCTCTGACTTTCTGCTGAGGGATTTGCAGGTCAAGTCAAAAGCATAGAATTACTAGATGTAGTAGAATGAAAGGGTAGGAATCTGAAGATAACATCTGGATTAGGGTTTAAGGTCAGGAGAAGTTTAGGTGAATGATGGGTATTTTCGCATTGTGTCTACAACAACAAAGGGGGGGAAAAAATGACAGAAAAATTACTTGAGTCAAACTGAGCCCCACACAGGCTCTTCTAATATGCATTTCAGTTAGACAAAAAAATAAGTAATTGCCTTGTCTGAAATCAAAATATTCCATTTAATCTGAAATGAGAGATTAACCAGCTCCCAGATTAACCAAAGCATTTGGTGCTTTGGTTTGGGATTTGGATTTGAAATGATGTCCTGAAATGTTGTTTATGATATTTTTCCATATTACTTCCCCATCTTTCAATTTATTTCAAAAGAAAGAAGTAAGGTGTAGAATTTGGTGCAGGCTTGTGACTAGATTTACTCCCTCAGAAATTTAAATTCAGGAGACCTGCTTTCAGGTTTTTGCCGTACTTCAGTTTCTTCCTTGTGAACTTGCAGAAGGTTCTTATTTGTTTAGTTTTCCAAGCAAGTTTAGTACTAAATATGCTGTGTTAAATCCTCCCGTTACAAACTGAGTTCACTAAAAACATAGTATTTGATATCCATATGGGATTGACTCCCTCATGTACAAAGTAATGATTTATGTACCTCTTTCTGCCTTTTGTCTGCTTAGCCCAGAGAACGTGTAAATTCAGTATAGTAAAACCTCTCGTGTGTTTTCCATTTCTGCAATGCTTGGTGTTGTGTCTCCCTAAGTTTACTGAACTCCACCTCTGGAGTCCAAATTACACAGAAGAAAGGAGATGTTATTTCAGCAGCAAGCCCACAGAGTTTGGTTTTTTTGTGTCTGCGGGAAGGAATTGGCCTTTGAAAAACCACAGAGGAGAAGAGAAGAGCAAAACAAAGCAGATTAGGATGGATACCAACCTACCCATTAGCCTGTGTCTCTTCAGCTTAGCTCAAGTGTTGATCTTGTCCTACTGGTTACTTTGGTCTTATATTTGCTCCTTCTTGTATCTTGCAGGTCTACGCCACAGCTAAAACATGTCCTGTGAGAAAACTGTGTGTGCTGAGCCATGCTCCGTCCCGTGCAACACGAGGTGCCCCGAGCCCCGTGCCGCTGCCTGCAATGAGCCCTGCGTCATCACCTGCCCAGACTCCCGCGTGATTATATTTCCACCTCCTGTGGTCGTGACCTTCCCAGGACCCATCCTCACCACCTACCCGCAAGAAACTGTGGTGGGCTCCACGGAGTCTGCTGGGCTGGCCAGTGCCTTGGAGTCAGGCGTGGCAATCACTTCAGGGCAGAAGGGCATTGAGTGCCTGGAGCCCTGCATCGACCGCTGTGCCCCTCAGATCGCGACCAAGTGCGAGGCCAAGTGCATTACTCAGTGCGTTCCTCAGTGTCCCCCACCGTGTCCTCCACCGTGTCCTCCACCGTGCCCTCCACCGTGCCCTGCCCCCTGCGCTCCCCGGTGTGTTCCTCAGTGTGCTACCAAGTGCGTTACCAAGTGCACTACCACCTGCGTTCCTCAGTGTGCTTCCAAGTGCGCTACCCCCTGCGATACCCAGTGCACTTCCAAGTGCGTGCCGGAGCGCTCTTACACCTACTCCACCCGCTGGAAGCATCCTTGCCGGAGGGGCTTCTGTAAGAAGATCTAATCAGCTTAAACCAAAGAATACCCAACAGGAAAAGACCAAGCAAAGAAGTGAAAGAACATGGCACGTGATTTACAAGCATGGTTACTGGAGGGGGAAGCACCCCTGAAAACCAGGACCCTATGTTTAATTCCTACATGGCGCTTTAGCTTAGATTAATCCTTTCTTTATTCTTGTGGCTTTGCATCTTAACGTCTGCGCTTTTAACTTTCTCTACCCAGTTTGACATTGGGCATGGTTTTAAAACAAAACAAGCGTTAGGGATTTGAATAGGGATTTGAATGTCAGACTCAGCAAGTGTGAGGGAAGTGAACTTCTTCATGCAATGGCTTCCAGATGGAAGAGAGTAGATTTAGATTAGAAATTAGGAAGAAGTTCTTCACTCTGAGGGTGGGAGACACTGGAAAAGGTTGTCCAGGGAAGTTGTGGATGGTCCATCATTGGATGTGCTCAAGACCAGGTTGGACGGGGCTTTGAACAACCTGGTCTAGTGGGAGGTGTCCCTGCCCATGGCAGGGGGGTTGGAACTAGATGATCTTGAAGGTCCCTTCCAACCCAAACCATTCTATGATTCTATGATCTCGGTGAAATGTGTCACACTGGAACGGGTAATTGGTTTTAGCTTTTCTTGTCTCTGGAAATATGCTCTTTCTAGCCTGCGTTATTCTTTCTGCAAATGTTTACTCCACTTTGCATTCACATTAAAATGCTGCTGCATCAAACCATTGGCCTTCTGAATCTTCCTTTTTCCTCTGCTGCTCATTTGCAATGCTCTCTTGGCAATACTCAGCCTTGTGTACAGGAACAGAAGATGGCTTGGAGGCTTTTTCCAGACCCCTCAAGACTTGACACCCAGGTAATAGTAAGGATTCAGTTCTGCTCTGCAGGCCCCTACCTGAAAAAGAGGCATTGGTATAGTCCAGGTTGCAATCTGGAAACCAGTGAGCAGAAGCCCTCTATGAATACATAGAGAAACGTGGTTCTGCATTTTCTAGGTGCATACCTCTAGATTCTAGCAAAATATGTAATTTTAGAGTGTCCTGTTCTAACTCATAATCAGTCCGGTTTGGAGGCCTTCTTTTCTATAAATAGATCTGAGTCAGATTCAAGATATTCTTCCTATTTCTGCATCAAAACTTTTCCAGCCTGCTTTTGCAAAGAACTCTTTTCCACATGTAAGTGTTAACAGTCACTCATGGACTTGGAGCACCAGTTTCTGACTTGCTCCTGGATGTCCTGGTCAAAGCCCCAGGTACCTATGTCTGCCCAGCTGGTGCCAGCAGTGGATCCCTCCAGGCAGACGCCGGTTAGGACATCAGGCGTGTCCTGCTCACGCCGAGCAACTTCAGATGCTGTTTTTATACTAAAGATTATGTTCATTTCATTCTTCCATAATGGCTACGTACACACGTTTGCTTATTTAACTCACGGTCCTTTGGTGCCTGAGAAATACTGTGTCATTCTTGCAATTACACCCACCCAGAAATATCCCAGGACTTCCTCAGAACAAAGGGAGCCAGGGTGCTTCATAAACATGCTCTGATGTATTACATATGTAAAGTGGTATGTTAATAGAATGTTAATGGTATCTTACCTGGGTTACACTCCTTGAGACTCTGTAATAACTTATGTGAGAGAAAAAAAAAAAGAAAGAAAAAGAAAGGTCATGATTTCATACATGTTTCTCTCCATATATTCCAGAATATATATATTTTTTTTTAATAGTAAACATGATTTTCATTATCAGGTGGCTTTTTTTTTTTTTTTTTTTTAATTTATGAAGATACCTTTCAAGTCCATGATCAAGATGTAAGGCTGCCTCCAATCAGCCCAAGTTTGAGAGGAGCTCACAAAATACCTTTGGACCCCTCAACCCAGTACTTCCAGAAGGGCAAGTTCACTCTCCAGGTGACCACATTTTAAAACAAGCTGGTGAACACAGGAAAACTTGAGCAATAAACCAGCTCTAGATAAACCACCAAAAGTACCATTTCAAAGATGCTTGGCAACAGTCAGGAACCCATTTTCCCAAGGCTGAGAAGGTCTGATGGGGCAACAAATAAATGTCTCCATCAGAACATTTTGAGTTTTCTCTATTGCCAGCTCCCTTCCCAGCTTTGGGGGAACGTGCTCTGGGGCAGGCTGGTCCTGGTTGGTGGGGCTGTGGGACCCAGCTGGGGTGTAGGTGTGTTCACCCAGCTCTGTGCTGAGGTTGCTGCCCTCCTGTGGAATCAGCTAGGGCTGACTCAGACCTTGGTGTGAAGGCAACTCAAGGACAGCAAAACTTTACCTGCAAGTCTAGATGTGTGCTCCAGGCAAGTCTAGGTACCTGCTTCCAGCCAGGGTCATCATGAACCAGCTACAGAAATGACCTGGGTTGGTGTCTGGATCCACTGCTGCCACTCACGTGCCCAGAAGAGCTGCTGCTGTGCCATGGCCTTGGTAAAGTCTTCATCAATGCCTGTTAATGAAGATCAGCCCAGTGATAAGCCTGTGACAGTCCCTTCCCTTAATATCTTTTTCTGTTTACACCGTGAGACAGCTTTGAGCCTGCTGCCTGTCACTTTCCCAGCTCTTTTGCTTCTTATCTCTTTTTGCCGTTGCTAATACTTTATGGAAAGTAGGTAGTTATGATGTCACTTTTTTATAGAAAAGATAATTGCTGCCCTAAAGCTAAACGACTTGCTGCCACAAAAAAGCTTGGATCAGATTCAACTGTTGCTATCTTTTGAAAGGTCTAACATAAATTGTAGTATTTCCTAAACACCACAGAGAAGTTTTACTGTTTGGCAGCCCTGATATATATGAAATCACAAGACAGTTTTGGCCTGGCAGCAAGAAAAAGCTAAGCAAGGAAAGAAAAAAAGATGATTGGGAGGAGAATTGCTTTGCATTTACAGTTGAGGTAGAGACAGTAAGCGGCAAACTTTCAAAAGAGCTTATTAAATACAAAATAGTTGGAAATTCTGGGCCCTGTGGATTTGTGTGGGGCCCCACAAAAGCCCCGTGGGGTGAGTGCAGGAGCCTTCACCTTCCTGCTGTTCCTCCTCAGGTTTACCTGGCCCTGAGCAATGCACTGGGTCACCTGCACCTATGATGGTTCTTTAAAAGAGATGGAACAAAATGTGATGCAAAGGCCACTGCTGCAGATGTATTGAAAAGATTGACATGTTTCAACAATAATTCCATCCTCAGCAAGCAATGTTTTCAAAGCAGTTTAGGATATTTCACCACATGGTGCTCACAATGCCACGTCCCTCATCAAGATTTCATCTTTGAACATGAATCATCCCTGCAAATCTTGCAGGCCCTACTCTCTAGTTTCCAAGACTTGAGTCAGTAAGACATGCTAATAAACACAAAGATGTTGTTTTGCAAAGGTAATGCATAAGAGGTAGATCCTCCCATGATGCAAGTTGCTATTCCCTCCCTGTAACAATCCTATTCCAGCCTACAACAGCCAATTACCGGGCTCTGAAGTGTTATAAGCAATAGATTATATACCAAATAAGAAAGCCAGAGAGACTGAACTTGAAAATATCCTTTCAAACATATTCATCTGGAGCTAAACACCATCCAAAATCTACAGCACGTCCCATACATGCAGATCAAACCTAGAGAAAAAGGCATTGTGTAATTACTGTGGAGACGTCAGGATGATAACAAAGTTCATGGTGATGGTGGCTGCACTTCATTGGAAAAGGTCAAGAGGGAGCTCCATGCCCTGGGACGTGCCCTCATCACTCACTGCCATAAAGAATGTTTGTGTTTCTCTGCTTAATCTGCTCATGTTTGTCTCTTTGTTGACGAGTTTACTGTTAGTGTGTCAAAATAATCTCTAGATTATGGTGAGTCACTACGGAGATCCCTGGAGCATCAGGCTGGGAAAGTCTTGGGCTTGCTGAGAACAGGTATTTCAGGAGATGTTAACAATGATGGTTCTCTGACTCCAGTGATGTGCAGGGTTATCACCATCCTGATACCTGCTGGAGTAAAATGCCTCGGAGTTGACTAATCATTCCTCTCCAAAATGTTACACTGGTGATGTTTCCCCAAGGAGGTTATGACTGAAAGCCTTATAATTGGTCAGATCTGGAAGGACAATGCACATGTTCTCCATTATAAAACCAACTCCAGCTTCCCCCAGGAGCAGTCAGCAAACCATCATCAAAGCCACTGGAAACTCATCCCTAAAGTTGTATTTTTATGCTATAAATTATTTCTTTCTTATTGCTGCTAACTCCTAAGCGCTGGAATCCAAAACCATGAGCCAGAAGAAGCAGGACTGTTGAAGGTATGGGTTAGGAAAGGCTCTGCTGATGCTGTTCAAGTCAACTCTAAAAGGATTAACACCAGCATTGTTTCTTAACAGCCATTGCCCTTCTTGCACCAATTAATTGTTAAATATAACTATCACCACCTGTTCTATGAAACTGTCTCCCGTAATTTTAAATGCTATTATCTTACATGCTATTATTTTACGCTTATATGATAAACCCCTTGGGAAAGATGATGTCTCACAGCCTGCGTTTGTGCAGTATTTGTCCCTTTAGGGTGTCCGATGCAAATGGAGCATCTGACAATTACTGGAATTTACAGGCTACGTAATAATTTAATGAGTCCGTAAGTGCTAATCTGGAGTTTTCTGCTGGTTCCCCAGAAGGGTGTCAACCACGTCAAAGAACCATCAGGAAATCACTCACTCCTGCCCATTATTTTTACTAATTTATCATTACAGCTCCTTGCTGCATGCTTCAAGCTTACAGAGACTCAACTCCCTCTCTCCTAGAGAAGTTATTTCTGTGCAAAGTGAGACAAGACGTAGGAGGGATTTGCTTTAGGCACATAATTTAGAGCTAAACCCACCAGCTTGACTCCCTTTGTAGTCCGTGGAAAGGGAGGTTTTGGGACCTCCAATCTCTGGCTGCTCTTCTATATTATTGGAGGAGTGTCCCACTCCACTGGCTGCAATGGACAGTTCTTAACCAGCTTGGCAGGTTTTAGCTCAACAACTCTGAAAGCTTCTGCCCTAGCAAAGATCTCTGCCTGCTGTGATGGATGATTTGGTCACTTCTCTTTTAATTTCTCAGGTAATCATCATAGGAATGAGCCCTGGGCTGTAGCTGGTCCACTTAAGTGCTTGCAATTGGTGATGCTGACATGCTCCTGGCTCGGCACACGATACCTCATCATTCTCATCTTCTTTGGGGATGGCTGAAGACAGCCTCCCCAAGAGATAAGGACAAAGGGCGATAACAGACCCACAGTTGTCTTGGTTTGCAAAAATGACAGACTCTCATAGAGGCTTTGGCTGTAATAACCATGGTTATGAAGGGCTTGGTGGAGACCTTCCATTTTCCAGACAAAAACTCTCCTGTCTTCTTCTCCCAACCTTTGGATGAGGTCCATTGCCTTGGTGACAGCAAGCTGCACTGCTGACCTTGATGGATGGGTTAACAGCTTTCTGAGCTGGCATTTAGCCATTTGGTTTGGCAAGATGGAGTCCTCATGTGTAGGCTGGGCAGCAGAAACATGTCTGGCTGCAATTTCTTCCCCTCTCGTGCTTGTTTACACACTTCCTAATTTAATCCTTGTCCTTCATAGAACAGATTACACTTAAATTATGTGGGATGGTTATGAGGAAGCTCTAGGCAACACTTATCTGGGTTGTTCTAATTTTTCCACAGAATAAAGGACTTCAAAGCACCTCCATGTGATAAACATGTTGTAGATACAGAGTTTTACTCTAATAGAATTAATGACATGTTGCTGCATTTTTAGGTCCTCATTATGAGTAATAGTTTCACTTTAAAACATGATCTTCTACTCCTCCTTAGCAGAGCCTTCATAGCTCTGCAGGTCAAGGTTATTTTCTTTGTCAAAGATGATGATTTTTTCTCTGCTATACTAAAACAGAAGTCTTAAATTTATGAACCTTATGGTCTTTACACAGTGTAAATCTGCTCTATCAATTGAAAAGGTATCCAAGAGGATTACCCTACATAAAATCCAGATATATACTTAAAACTAAGTTTGAAGACCAGCCTTGTAGTGTGCTAAATTTAGATCTCCTAATTAAACATCTATGGTACAAATGATACAAACCCTCTTTCTCCAGTGACAACCTTGCTCATTATTTCATTGTGGAAAGAAGTTCTAATTCCGTAGAAATGGAGTCCAAAGATTTCTTTAGTCTCCAGCTCTGCTTCCAGATGGAGGATTTGGAGGAATTCAAGCCAAAGTTTTCAAGATTCTAATGAGGAGTTTTGCACACTTCCTATGGAGAGAAATGTTTTGTGGTCAGCTACAACTAGTGATCACACAGCAACCCAGGTCAGTTGTCAGATGCGTATCACACTGTGTGGGGCTCAGAAGTAGCAACTAATCCCAAGAAAGATAATTACAGCAGTCAAAGGACTGCAGCAACATCTGATTTGCAAGTAAATGAGATAATCTCTAAGCCTCCAGGCAGTTGGAAGAATTGTATAAAAGCACTTGCAGCTCAAGGCTGTTTACTTCCTTCTCCGAACTTTCTCCCTTCAGCGAACCGAGTAAGTCTGATTTGGCTTAATTCTTTTGACTGTTACAGCTTTATTTTGGTGTAAAGCTTCGTTGCTCTCAGAATTGCTGTAGCTACCTTCTATAAAATCTCTACTACAAGTCTCTACTTCTCCTTGGCTGCAAATATTTCTGTGAAAGGAGCTTCTTATTCTGTATTTAATCTACGCCTTGAAGCAAGAGGCTTCATTGCAGGCAGTGCCCTGAGAAACTCGCCTATTAAAAACAGGGCATCCCATCAGAGATCTCCTAAGGGCAGGTTCTTGCTTCTGCACTGGCTCCAGGCATGACCCCAGAAATGTCACCGAAGTTGTGCTCTGTTGGTGCTTCTGCTGAGCTCTGAAATACATTTTGAAGGAGAAAGAATCAGGTCTAGCTTAGAATTAGGATGAAACTTGGGTTTGGGTTTTTTTTTGTAGGCTGTTTATTTACAGAAAGCAATCTATCCATAAGCCTTAGCAGAGCACCCAACTGCCCTCCAAGCTTCTCTGTCGCTCATGCCACACATTTATCCCAGGTGCAGGAAGGGACTGGTGGGTCACAGCCTTCGCTGCAAGGAGCCGTGCACCGATTGCAAGGGATCAGGTGTTACTCTGATCTCCTCCCTGTGTTTCAGACTCACCTGCTTTCCAGAGCGATGTCTTACTGCGGAGACGCCTGTGTACCGTACAGCAGCCCATGCGAGATCACCTGCCCGCAGCCCTTGGCCAACACCTGCAATGAGCTGTGTGTGACATCCTGCAATGACTCCAGAGCTGTTATTTACCCACCACCTGTCGTCCTGACCTTCCCAGGACCGATTCTCAGCTCTTGCCCACAGGAAAGTGTCGTGGGCAGCTGTGGACCCGTCAGTCCTGGTCGTCCATTTGGGTCTGGGGGCTCTCTTGGTTACAGGGGCTATGGAAATGCTGTTGGTTTAAGGGGCTCCATTCTCTTTGGAGGTTCAAATGGTTATGGGGGTTCATGCAACTACAACAGGTCTTACAATTCTGGATGCTCATCACTGGGAAGAGGGAGTTGGAGCCCGTACTCTTATCGTCGGTTCAGCACCTACAGCCAAGGAAGCTGTGGGCCATGATAGATACTTCATGGGAGTTCACTGCATGAAAGAGGTGTCAAAGAGAATCAGATTAAAATGAATGTATTGTAAAGGGGTAAAGATAGGAACATGTAACTCAAATTATACAGCTGTAATACAGAAAGCAGAAATTTTCAGACCAAATGCATGACTTAATGTCACAAACTTTGTGATATAAAGGATCCTGAAGTGTCTGTCTTTATTCCCTGTGTTACTGGAACTGTTTGCTCTGCTTCTCATGCCCATTAAAAGCCATATTGCATAACACTGGTGTTCATTCCACCTCAGTTTTCCACTTACCTCTGTTTCAATGAAAAGACTTCACAGAAACCCAACACAGTAGGGGTTGGAAGGGACCTCTGGAGAGCATCTGGTGCCACTCCCCTACTCCAGCAGGGTCACCCAGAGCAGGGGGCCCAGGATTCCATGTTCCAGGCATGTTTGGGATCTCTCCAGAGGAGAGTCCACAATCTCTCTTTCACCACAAATCATTATAAAAGAATTTAGGGATGTGGACAATACACAAACAACAACCAAGACACCTTGTCTATTGGTTGATGCCCAGAGGAGCCTAGATGTCTATTGAGGTATCATTTTCTCATCATTGTCCAATAGTTTTATGCTGGGGGGGGTGGGGGGGTGGGGGAAAGGAAACGGGAAGGCA
>WTSP01000451.1:15760-28728 GCA_025331215.1 Actenoides lindsayi
TGGTGGCTGTTGGGGGCCGGGGAGAGTACCTGTTTCTTGTTGGAGTCTAGTGTTGCACGACTGGGGGAGGTTGTTGGGGGGGGGGGGGGGGGGGGGGGTGGGGGGGAAAGGAAACGAGAAGGCAAATGTTGTGATGCAATATAACCTTTAATTGAAACAGGACAAGGACTTTACAGCAGCAGAACATAATCCAGAGGGCACAAAACACGTCTGCAGGGTTTGCTGGGGTTGGACATCATTCACTTCTTTGGGGGCTGCAATCTGTAAGATGATCTTCTGCCTTTGTTGCATTCACAGCATTTGAGAGTTGAGTTTGGTTTTCACCTCTCTAACATCATTTAATTGATGTTTAATCTTTTATAAAACACATTTCAACTAAGGCCTTTTCTATATTTCTGAAGTAAACAGCCCCTCAACCACAGATCTGAGATCTTCTTAGAAGGTGCCTAATCCAGCAGGAAGGGAAATAGTGTCTGGGCTTGGTTCTCAGAGTGGCTGAGTGCTGCCCAGCTCCTGAGGACTCCCACTGCAACCCCATATGCTACCCCTCTGAAAGTCATGTCCCTCTGCTCACTCCTGGACTGGGACTTTGCTTTGGTCCCTGTCAGGTCCAGCTTCCCAGGGAATCCCTACAGGGTTTAGCAAGGCCCACAGCTCCCACGACGGTAAGTCGTGTACCTGCGGGAATAGCAGGGGTAGGAGAACCTGCCACCCAGGGAGGTACTGGACCCAAAGGAGCTCTGAGCATTCAAGGAGCCCCCATAGCCAAAGGAGCTGCCGATCTCCAGAGGGGCTGAGGTGCCCACGAAGCTCTCCTGAGGGCAGGAGCTGAGGATGGGACCTGGGAAGACAATGGCCACGGGTGGTGGGTAGACCACGGCACGGGAGTCCCCACAGGAGGTGACGCAGGGCTGGTTCCAGGCATCCGCGTATGGCTGTGGGCAGGTCACCTCACAGGGCGAGTAGCTGCCATAGGTGCAGGACTGCCTGTAGGAAGACATCTTTCTGGCTGGAAGGAAGCCTGTAACACACACAGGGTGGGGAGAGCACAGGTCAGGAGGGACAGTGCAGGTACATTTGCAATGGAGAGCCCTCATTTATTCAAAATACACAACATTCAGAAAGTTCCTCTTCTATAGCCAAGTATAAAGTGCGATTACATTCATATGCAGAAATAATGAAGATTAGATAACCTGCTAGAAGTCAGCCAAGCCCCATTAAGGACAGGTGAGGATTAACCGAGAAATACTTATTTAAAACTGTTCCCAAAACTAGTCTTCATCTGAAAAGCATTTCCAGGCACAGATAAAAATCATTAAACATTCTTTCTCCAAAACAGACAAGCATCTCTAGAAGCCTCATGCTCTCCATATAAATTCCACCCTCTCCAAAGCCTGCCAAGTTGAAAGCAGTTCCAGAATTCTTAAACAAAAATAACATTCTTCCAATAATAAGCAAAGACATATTAAGTGCTCAGACATAAGTACATTAAAACTCATGTTAAAGTGGCTTCTAAATGCATAGATTAGATTTAACGAAAGTCAGACTTACTCTGTTCACCGTCAAGGAGAAGTCAAGAAGAGTGGTTTGAAGAGCTCTGGGCTCCAAGAGCTTTTATACAGTTCTTCGGAGCAGCTCCAAGGTCTGAGCCACGCTTCGGGCATGCGGTCCTTCCCAGTTACAAAACAAACTTTCCTGCATTTGTCACGTCAAAGGGCGGAGGAATTTTGCATATTGTTTGCTGTTGAGCAATTATTAGTCGAATGGTATCGCATCCATGTTGCAGACTACAGCAATCTTTCATCTCAAAAGAGGGACAATATTCACCCTTCTTTCTACTCATTGTAGAAACTGTCTTCTTCCTTCTTCCACTTGTCCAGGCCTCAAAGTACATAAGTCAGGAGAACAGAGGACTGCTGACTCCACAAAATATACATTTTTTTAAAGAATAACCTATTGATTTTGTCATGTTCAGTGTCTAAGTTTTCAAACCTTCTCGTTTCTAACCGAGATGAATCTCAGAGACTTTCCTACCACCTTGACAAGACACCTGCTCCCTTTTTATCCCTGCTTTCTTTTTCCTCAATAGACAAAATAAATAAATGAATCTAGAAACTCCAGCTCTCAGGTGCTTCAGTTGTGGAGATCATCCTGTTCAGAGCTATGGAGAAGCAGCTCTGTGATATAAGGACCTTTCTGCTGTTAATAGTGAGTTTCTACAGCCTATTCTGAAGGGCTGGTGGCGAGAGGGGAAACAGGACTTAGATGCGGCAGAAACCTTCATATCCCACTTCATTTCTGGTGAATATTATTATATATTGCCCTAGTTGAAAACAGTATGGAAATGGGCAAGAAAACCCTTGCTTAGAAATGCTAGGAAGGAATTAGCCTCATGTACAAGCTACTCCCAAATGTACCACTTTTTACAGCTCCTTTGCTCCGAAACACCACGTTGAACCCTTTCCAGACAGTGGTTCCTGGTCTAGCTATGAACAGGATTTTGCATTAAATAAATAAATTTGCAACTGGGAACTTGTATCCAGCTCCTCACCTGATGTTAAAAGATCACAGATGAAAGGGAGTGGAGAAATGCTGGGGTCCTCCTGCACCGATGCATAAATTTGATGATCTTAAAGGATTTGTATGCCAAAAATACTGCTTATAGCATTTAGTAATTTGAGAGCTGAATTAGATTACACACAATGATTCCCTCTTGACAGCAAAACTCATTTAAGGAACTATGTCCCTGCCTTATCATGAGCTGTGAGCTGTACTCCTGTGAATTGATCAGATGGGATGTAAATGCTCTTTTTTTCTTTGCTATTTATTATAAACAGAGATATTACCTTGGTCTTGCTCCTCAACCTATTAGGGAATACGGAAAATAAGATCAAGTCTAGACCCATGCAAAGGTAAAGATGTCCCAGTTAAGACAAGGTGGTCTGGAGCAGATTTCCAGTACAACCTTTCCCAAGACTTTGGGGAGAGGGTTTTAGATGCCTTAATTGTCCTGTCTGTGTTGGGGTGAGGACAGCCCTCCCTCTGTGTTCACTGCTGGAGGCTCTCTCCACTGAGGATAGTAATCCTTCCTTTCACCATACTTAAAACTAGTTAGTTTTGTTTACTGTTTCCTGACAACAGTGACTGTTCCGAGTTCTCTATTTTCATGGTATCTGGGCGCCAACCTCGTTTACATAAGCTAAGAGATAATAGAATTATAATTATAAATAATAACACTAACAAGTACAAGACATGCCCGAGATCTCCTCCCAGAGGCTCACTTAATTGCCAAGAGATGTTTGGTAAATTATTTTGCCTCTGACTTAATGATCTCTTCTAGAAATCATCAGCAGTAATTGCCCATTTCATGTGGGTGTTACACTGGATTGGACAGAGCAGTATTTTACCTGCTGGGAAAATTGCTTAATATAGCACAAAACTGCAAACAGGAAAGGTTAACTGGGAGGCAGAAGAAATCAGATGGAAATTTGACCATGGTGGGCACCCAAAGGATGCAATGATCCATGAGATAGGTTTAAATGAAATGAGTTTCACAGGCAAAACCCCCCAGGATCTGTCAGATCTGGAAGGCAAGTAGCAGGGGAGTCCTCACACTGGACTCTCCAAGTCTTGCAACATGTTCTCCTTGGGCCTGTGAAACACCTCTGGAATTAAATCCTTAAAAAGCCAGAGGGATGATAGCTGAGGATGCCGATGCAATGCGAATGGTCATCCAAGTATGGACATGCTCTTAAATGGATGGTGGAAGAATGAAGGGTGGTGAAGGATGTCTATAATCTGGACATCTATTTTTTCCTTTCTGTGTTTACAAGGCTGACACTACCCTATGGAAATGACTCCGAAAAGTGATCATCTGCAGGTCTTTAAGATGCAGACTGTGTAATACATACCCATGTTGCCATGGCACTTGAAGGTCTGAGGAGCATGCAGGGCCAGTTTCAGTCCCAGAGCGGGCACAGTAGAGTGCTTTACACACAACCACTCATTTGTACAACACCCAAATGAATTGGGTAATTTTTATTGTTGATTTCTTGATGGGATTATTAAAAGACAAAGGATAAATAATGCACATGACCATGCTTGATTCAGTGGAAGAGCTGGGAGGAGCACTCAGAGTGCTCATTCTTTTATCTCCTGCACAGCAACACTGAGTCAAGGACCATTGTTTGGAGAACTGTAAGAAACAAAACAGGAGATTGTCCAGCTCTGAGGCACTGACAACCTCAATAAGCATCTCCAAGACATAATGGGAAGCAAACTTTCTGTCTACACAACAGGAGAAAAGCTCATTTATGGGAAATTAAGGCTGTGTAATCAGCACCCCTCAGCATAACTGACACAGACCTTCTGGGATGTCTCAGTCCAGAAAAGGACCAGAACAGGGACATGGTGGTTAACACAGGGTGCTGAGATTTAATCACAGTATTTCTGCACTTCTGTTACCAAATACAGTAAGCAATGCATGTTGACGTATAAAATCTTTAGGATTAGTAAAGGTTGTTCCTTAATTCAGGGCTGATCATCCTGACAACGCTTCAGTTCATTAGCTGAGAGCCGGGTATTAATTTCCATGCTTCACATGTAAAAGTTAAGCCCTGTCATTAAACAGGGCATAATCTAGTCCCCTGTTTCACAATGCTCAGTTCTGGCTATTGCAAAAATATTTTCCATGATGGCAATTGGTACCTAACAGTCCAATGCTGAAGATGGACTTTGAATTTAAAATTTGTTGCTTCCAAAACTCAAAATTTCTTTTTCTGTACACAAACTCCTAGGAAAAAAAAAAAAAAAAAAGAAGTAAAAAAATTAAACTGAAATAATAACAGAAGGATAAAACAGGTTACTGTGGCTTTGACCAAGGGTCTGAGATCTTGATCTTCAGCTCTGACTTAGCTTTTCTAACACTGCAAAAACCAACCAATTTACATCTAGCTCATCTAGAGATGCTGGTGAAGACATAAGACAGCAAAATAATTTGAAAGATTAATTTGCAGATTCATAGCAAAGTAAATCTTTATCTCCCTCTGTCCCCATGGTGAGCCTCAGTATCTCAGAAGCCAGTAAGGCATCTGTGGAGATGTTCCTTACCCTCCTGGCAACAATTACATCCAAGCCACCATACCATTTCTCCCAGCACATCCCAGAAGGACGTGGAAATGAAAAGAAAATAAGGGTCAGGAACAGCTACTGAAAAATCAGAGGAACATTTTCCACATGCTGAAGTGCATGAACTCCCCACATAGCTGGGCTTGACTAACCCCGTCATTGCCACATTTATTAGCCAAGATCAGATCATAGGAGGTTTCAGCCTTGTTCTAAGGGGTCAGCAGCTAATATAGCCTTTGGAGACACAAGACAGCAATGCCAAGCCTACTGTACTGCCCAGATGCTGGAATTCTAGCACTGCATCCATGATCTTCTCAAACTTCCCAAACAGAGGTTTGTCAAACCTATTGTTCTCTCTACATCCTATCCCATGGGTGATGTCTGTCCATCTCCTAAAAGTCCGGGAGTACACAGGTCCAAACACACCCAGGGTGCTACCCTTAGGGTGTGTGTGTCATCATGATGGGCAGCTAAACAGAGGCAAGCGGGATGCATGTCTGTCTGTCTGTCTCTGTCTTTTGGACACCAGCCACAGAACGAATCCCACCGGGAAGTGCTCTGAGCACCGTCTCCCTGGGACCTCACCCTGCACAAAGCCACCGGCCGCAGGGCGGGTGCAGGTGTGGCTTCCCCCAGCCAGAGACTACAAGGTTAGGAATGCAGCATTTTCACAACACCCCCACAATCTAGGTGGCTGTTACAGGGAAAGACGATTGAGACATCGAGGCGAAATGTTTGTCTTCGCATCAGTTTCTGCTTCAGAGGAAGAGCTGGGAAGGAGAATACAGGTGTGACCGTTCCTGCCATTGTTAACAGTTAGAATTTGGGTGGGTTTTACTTTCAGTGACAGGTCCTGCCCTCTCAGGCCAGAGGAAAGGCAGAAAACCTGTCTCCATCCAGAAGAAGCAAAATAAACATAGAAGGAAAAACAATGGGTCATACAATTTTACTGAAGGGTCACAAAGGAAAAGGAGTAAGCTACAGATGCAGCCAAGCATTGCATGCACCAGGGCTCACTCATGGGAGATGATCTGTCACCGCTAAGTCCACAAGGATCACTTAAGAGAGCAAGAAATTCCTTCAGGATGAAGACAGAAGTAAGAAAAGAACAAAGCAGATCCCTCAAAATCCCATCAGTCTGCATCTCCACTGCCTTCCTGCCTTGTACTAATTCTGGTTTGGTTTTGTTCTTTGCTGTCTATTTTCCTACACTGCATTTCCTTTAAATAGTTCAAATCAGTGAAAGAAATAAACACACTGGGATTAAGAAATCTAAACAGAGAACACGGGGTGTTTGTGCAGGGATAGCTGCTTTTCTCCTGCCAGTCCTCAAAACCACAGCTCAGTAGAGGGCAGGAGCAGGACTGTGGCCACCAGCTCCCCACTTAGATTTACTCAGTGCTGCTGAACCACTCAGGCCCTTTGAAGCTGTAAATAATATTTCCTGCTGTGTAATCCTCGGCCAGCTTTCCATGAAACCTCTGGAGAAATAATGCTTAGACACACATTTTGATGCAGTTTTCCTTGTTCATCTCTCAGCATCAGCTGAAGATCTGCAAGCGGAGCTGTTACAGGTCTATGACATGGGTCAGACATCTCATCTCTGATGCCTCTGACCTTTTCCTTTTTCCCCCGCACTCACTCTGAGGCATCATGAACAAATTCTGATTTCCTACTGAAAAGTGCTCTGTGCCACTGGCTTCTGAAAACAAAGCTGCTTGTGGCCAAGAATACAGATATGGCCCGTTTCTGAAAATACTGAGTCTTGGGGTGAAGACCTGCACTGGAGAGACAGCTACATGTAAAGTTACTGAATTGGGGTGTTTTAGGAAAGCATGGCTGAAATCATTTTACAGAGAGCATGACATAAACTGAGACCAGACAAATTCAGTAGGGCCACGTTCAGTTGGAGCAGAAGAGGGTCTTGCACTTGAGTTTGGAAATAAGTTTGTCCCAGAAACACAGAACAAACTGTAAATCAGATGAGGAAAAGAAAAAATAAAAATTGCAGGAGAGGAATATACAGCAGCTCTTAGAATCTGAGAGAAGCCTCTCCTCAGACCATAAATTATCCTGTGCTTTGGCTGTTGGGGTGACAAAAGAAGTTCACACGAGTCTGGAGTGCAGCTTAAAGTCAACAGCATTTCTACTGTGCATTAACTAAATGCTTCTTTTCTGTGAATTTACAGCAAATTGTACAGATTTGCTGCCTTGGTGGTGGTGGCAGCACATCAGACACTGACTGAGCAGCTGAAGCATGAACACAAAGGAGGCAAAATGAGTAGACTTGAACCCTGGAGCTTCAAGGTTCATATTTACAGCCTGTCCCCAACCTCTGAGTGGATTTTTAAATATAAAAGAGATAAAATATAATAGGGTTTTCAACCAGGTGGTGTTAATTTCAGTGCACTGCCTCTCATTACTGCAGAAGGGTAAAGCCTGGAGATCATTTCAGGGAGGCAGAAATCTGATGAATCTGAACATTTAGAGAGGGATGACGTAGTGAGGTGTAAGGGAAACCTGGGACTCGCCCAACAGCTGAAAACAGTGAGCAAAATGATTGCGTGCTGTGAGGCACTACCTGTAATCGTTTCTGGTTTGAATCTGATCAAACATCATCATGTGCATGGGATGGCTCAGATCCTCCAGGCTATCTGAGCAGCAGTATAAAAGCACACGCTGCTCACATCTCTCCCAACAGCTTTTCCTGACTTCTCCTCTGGGATCTGAGTAAGTTTTTAGTTCTTCGTGCCTTTTTTGTGTGCTTGCTTTAATGATTACTGAATCCTGCCTAAATGTCTGCCATGGGGCTAACAGTAAAAGCAACTTCACTGATCCTTCAGAGAGCTTGGGGCTGGCATTGTCCAGCTTCTCAAGGGACCAGTGCAGCCCTTGCTAAGTGCTTCAAGGACTTGCAACTTTTAGTTCCTAAAGCCAGCGTAGAAATGAGCTGGAGCCTTATCTTGGCTTTAACAGATGGTGAAGTTCAGTTTTGAAGCCCTGTGTAATTAGGTGGCCCTACAAATTCTTCTTCAATTGCTTTACACGTAGTCTTCTGTCTTTCTGTGTTTCAGATCCAATTCCACTACAGCGCGATGTCCTCCTACAGACAGCTCTGCAGCTACCAGTGCTCCACACCCTGTGAGGTGACCTGCCCCCAACCCATCGCCAACGCCTGGAACGAGCCCTGCGTCACATCGTGCGGTGACTCCAGGGCAGTGGTCTACCCACCTCCTGTGGTCATCACTTTTCCTGGGCCAATTCTCAGCTCCTGCCCTCAGGAAAGCATAGTGGGATCCTCAGCACCAGCTGCCCTTGGGACCTCACTTGGCTATGGGGGATCTTATGGCTACAGAGGCTCTTTTGCTTATGGGGCATTGCAGGAGAGTAAGTTCTCCTACCCTTATTGTTCTCAGAGGTTCAGTGGTTACCGGTTTAGGAGCTGTGAGCCCTGCCAAACCCAGCAGGAGTATCCTTGTGCCAAGAGCACTCAGGATACTGAATGCAAGATCCAGACTCAAGAGTGAGTTGGGTTTCTAAGATGTTGACATGAAAGGGCTGATTCCTGCAGACGCTTCACGTTGTATTTCTGCTTGTACCTGCTTAAGTACTTCTCCTTCCTTTTGCTTTAGCCATAAATGCATTCTTCTGTTCTTCTCATGGTCCAAATTTTCAAATGCATTAATACTCCTACATTCAACCTAATAATGTTATACAAGAAGCATAATGGAAAAAATTGTATACTGTGACTTCTCCCACTTGACCCTGACTAATGTCAGTCAAGAGTTATGTTAATGGATGAAAACTGGACTGCGTCGTCAAACTTCCAGCTACGAATGAAGAAAAGACCGCTGTGTGAGAAATGAAGATTCCTGAAACAAGAAACCTCATCTGTAAAAGCCTCAAATTCCTCATTGTATGATCACATTTTGCTTTTGTGAACTTCCCTTCTCTTAACGTTCATTAAAAATCATGCTGCATCATAAATTCAGCATTCTGGTTTTACTTTGTCGGTTTTTATGAAATAACACAACAAAGAGACTCTACTCTGTACAGCATTGGTGCTCATACCCTAGTTAAGCCCTGCAGTGAGAGTGAAGGTCTTCACTGATCAAAACCACCCCATTAGTCCTCTGCTCAACAGTGAGATTTCCCACATTGTACACCTGCTTTAGATCTTGTACTGCACCAGTTTGCACTGCTAGAAAACTACTGGAGACAGAAAGCAACACAGGGAATGGAAGGAGGCTTGCTGTTATTTTCACACCCAGACACACACATGAAGGAAAAATAATAAGGGAGGACAGGACACTTACTGTGAAGTCACAGCTGACCAAGCATTCCTGCACAGCAGACAGCACAAGTAGCATCCGGTTGCCCTTAGAAAAATAGAGTTGGCT
The DNA here is from genome assembly GCA_025331215.1 of Actenoides lindsayi. Lineage (NCBI taxonomy): Eukaryota > Metazoa > Chordata > Aves > Coraciiformes > Alcedinidae > Actenoides > Actenoides lindsayi. The sequence goes on from WTSP01000451.1 coordinate 25,288, forward strand.
GTATCTTCATTGTATATTCAATCCTCCCTATTTACATGTACTCTAAATGCTCTATGTGGTATTAGAGCTAGGATTCTAATGAGGTGCTGAGAAACAAGACTGGGTGCCACACAGTATCCTGCTATTTAGTGTTAATGAACAACAAGCAATAGCTGAGGGGCTACTTGGCTAATTGCTCTACCAAGTTTTTATTGCTGCCAGCTGGTTCCTGAGCACTGCTGGATCACTGCTCCCTATTTATTGAGAGCTTTCTCTCTCTACTTTTTTTTGTTGTTGCAGTTATCTTCTGGTCATCAAAGTGGCTTTTAGAAGTGTGATTCTGCTGGCCTTTTTGAGGCTACAATTTCTGCTTCCCTGTTTCTGAGGGTACTACCAGGAGGCTCCTTTACTTTGCAGAGCGATAAGAAGGTAAAAATACCTGGTTTGGGGCATTTACAATTCCAGATGAGGTAGTTTTATGATCTTAGAAAGCTAGATATGAAAGTACAGATTAGGGAAGGTGGTTCAAATTTCCTGTATCCCACACTTGGATTTTATCTCCAGCTAATTTTCTGTCTCTAAATGTCTCTGGAAAGTTCCCTCTATACTGTTTGTATTCTCTGTTTGCTTCTCTATGTTACATGGAATTATAGTATAATCTAATATTCCCTTGTTATTTTTGATGGTGTGTGGAATTACAATAGCTCTAGTAAAAACCAGAGGTAAGAGAAGCAGGGATGAGTTATCAGAATATATTTGGAGTGGCTATTTAGTATGTATTAATGCAGACTGGCCTTGAATGTTTTATTGAAGGGTTGGGCACATGAGCAAGTTCTGCATGTTCTGAACAGAGTTTTCTGATGAATGGATCCATGGGCATTATATAAACACTGTCTCTAAGAGCATAACCCTCATCTACAAATCCCTAAGATAAAGGGATGGTTCGCTTCAGTTGGTGTCCAGAGGCTGCATTACCCCAAAACTGAGAAGACAACAAACAGATGAATGAAATTTGGATGCAATCAGGTTTATTTGGACCAGTACAATTTAAGCAAGGGAAAGGAACAATATAAGACAATTCTCGAGGTTTTAAAAAAGGGCCAACTTAACAATGTGCATCAAACTGATACATTTTTGACACATTCTTCTTGGTTCAAGTTTCAAATGATAAATTGCAGTGCGAGGTGATGTCTGTGGATTTTTCTTATTAGACACACAGGTATTAAAATAACAAACTATCAAAGGAAAAAAGAAAAAGCACGGTCCCAAAGAACTAAAAACATACTTGGACCACTTTCCAGTGATACCGGTGCTTTAATGCTCTAACAGTGAGAAACAGGTTTTACGTAATCAGGATTTTGGTTTCTACCAATGGAAAAGCCACATTTTCAGAAAACTGACATTAGAAGCAAATAGAGCATCAGAAGAGCAGTTCCCATGGGGGCTGAGCAGCACCCACAGGTCCCCACTGCTCTGGAGAGCTTTTTTCCTCAGCTCAGCTGCATGCCCATGTCTTGCTGTCAGTTCTCCTGCTGTTTCTCCTGCCATCCACACCTTCTGCCATGTTTAGCATGGCCCACAGCCCCCATAGCGCTGGCTTGAAGAGGAGGACAAGAAGCCCCCGTAGACAAGGGAGCCCTGCAGACCCCTGGGTTGGCCTGGCCCCAGTGGGGATGAGGTGCCCACGATACTCTCCTGAGGGCAGGAGCTGAGGATGGGGCCTGGGAAGGTGATGACCACAGGTGGTGGGTAGACGATGGCGCGGGAGTCCCCACAGGAGGTGACACAGGGCTGGTTCCAGGCATTGGCGATGGGCTGCGGGCAGGTCACCTCGCAGGGTGGGAAGCAGCGGGAGCTGAGCTGCTGGCTGGAGAAAGACATCCTTCAGGCAGAGAGATGTACCTGTAACACACCAGGAAATCTGAGTCAACCCACTGCTTGTGAGCTGCCACACCAGCAGTAGGGAGGACTTGGCAAGTGTCCGTACAAAGCTGCTCTGTTGAGGCTCAGGTGCTTTTTCTCTCTCTTCCCCCTTCCCTGCTCTCCCTCTTCCCTCCCAGTCTCTCCACATGTACTGCCCAAACTAGCTGATAAGCTGTGCCCAGGTGCACCAGCCAGACCACCCCAAGTTGGAAACATGTGGACTGAGCCCCATCTTGGCTGAACCCCTCTGGCTTGTTGTGGCAGCTGCAGTGGAGCTCAGACAGATCTGCAGCTGCCCTCTTTGCCAGGCAAATTAATAGTAAGGAAAAAAAAGTTTTCACACAAAGCTAGACACTGACACCATTTCAGGTCAGGCTGCGTGTGCAGGAGTTGGATTAAAAATAACACAAACCCTGAAGATAAAGATACCTAAAAAGAAAAGATATGGTGAAGAGATCAAACTTACTCAGATCAATGGAGAGGAGAAGCAAGGATCTGTGATCTGAGCACTTCTGAGCCAGAAGCCCTTATATACCATCTCCTGCATTGCCTGGGGGGGTTGAGACACACTTTGTGGTTCAGGTTCATTACAAAACACAGAAATTCACATCACTCCCCAGGCTTCTATGATTGTCTCATTCACCTTGGGACAATTATCAGTTTCTTCCAACACCCTCTTTTTTCTTCCTTAAACTTTTTGAAGCAGTTTCACTTCCTGCAGCACTTTGCTGATTTTAACAAAGTGACAAGTATGTTGGAAAATGACATTATTGATGTAATTGCTTCACATCGCCAGGATTTTTCAAGCACTCCTCAGTGTCACAGTGCACTGTGGGCTGATTTTCTTCTCTAGACTCCTGCTGATACTGAGCTGAAGCACTGCAGGGCTTGTACTTGGAGGTTAAAATAGCGCTGGTAAATTATGTCAACTTGGATACACAAAATGGATAAACTTTATTGAAAATAGTTGTATCAGTAAATAACTGAAGATCTGGAGATAGCGATGGATCTGAGGAAGAAATCTGCTGAAATAAGCAGCCAATCTTCTGCATCAGCTGAAGCTGCACTTTAAGATTCCAGCCCAAAGTGCTTCTGAGGTGATGCATGGCTTCACTCCCTGACCTGTTTCACACCAAACCATGAATCGTTCATCACTCAGGAGGTCTGAGGTCTTCAGCAATGATCCCACAGAGTCCCTGGCAATGAAAGCTGGAGAAGAATTTTTTCATTGAGACTCCAGCAGGTTGTGGGGGGGATTCTGCCCCTCTACTCTGGTGACCTCTTCAGTGCTGGGTCCAGCTCTGGGGTCCTCAGCACAGGAGAGACAGCGACCTGTTGTAGTGGAGCCAGAGGAGGCTGGGAGATGCTGGGAGGGTTGGAACCCCTCTGCTGGGAGGCCAGGTTGGGAGAGTTGGGGGTGTTCAGCCTGGAGAGGAGAAGGGCCCAGGGAAACCTAGTTGTGGTTTTTCAGTGCTTAGAAGAAAGCTGGGGACAGGCCAAGGGGTGATGAGTTTGAACTAAAAGAGGGAGATTTAGACC